>JACBYM010000926.1:0-16654 GCA_013435755.1 Amphilophus citrinellus
ATTTTCAACAGTTATTCACAGTTGTTCACTTCATATCTATCTGAACGATGCTTCTGTGTGGCTGCCTCTAGGTACAGGTCCTCTCCAGCCTTCCTTTCTTGTGGTGTTCCCCAAGGTTCTGTCCTAGGGCCTTGTTATTTTTATTGTATTTGCTTCCTTTACAGCATATCCTGAGCACTTTTGAGGGCATTTCTTATCACTGTTATGCTGACAACATTCAGCTGTATATTTCCTTTAAGCCTGAACATGTCTCTAAGTTAAAGTTGCTGATGGTATGTTTAGAATCCATCAAAAGTTGGATGCCTGATAACTTTCTTGAACTTAATGATGAAAAAACTGAAGTCCTCATTTGTGCCCCTGATAGATTTATACCCAGGATAATGGACGCTCTTGGTCCTCTTGGCAAATTTGCTAAATCTTCCATCAGGAACCTTGGTGTAACCTTTGACTCTGCTTTCTCCTTAGATACCCACGTCAAATCTCTGGTTCACTCTTGTTTCTATCATTTACAGAACCTTGCTAAGTTAAGTCCCATTGTGTCACGTTCTGAACTTGAGATTGGTATCCATGCATTCATTTCCTCACGTCTGGATTATTGTAATGCTTTATTTACTTGTCTTAGCAAAAGCTCCCTGGAGCGTCTCCAGGTTGTTCAGAATGCTGCTGTGAGGCTTCTGACAAAATCTTCTAAGTATTCGCACGTCACACCGTTACTCATCCAGCTGCACTGGCTCCCCATTAATTTCAGAGTTCAGTTTAAAATTCTGGTCCTGACTTATAGAGGTCTTCACGGTCAAGCCCCAACTTATATCAGTGAACTCTTGCATCCGTACATTCCCCCCAGGTCTCTGAGGTCATGTGATAAAGGTCTACTGGCTGTACATCACCACAAGGCTGATAACTAGGGGAGATAGAGCTTTTGCAGCAGTGGCTCCCCGACTCTGGAACTCTATCTCATTATGTATATGAACTGCGGACTTGGTGGTGTCTTTTAAAAAACAGCTAAAAACTCTTCTTTTTAGGCTTGCATTTGGTTAGTTTATTTTCTATTTTATTTTATTTTATTTTATATATATATATATAATATATATATATATATATATATATATATATATATATATATATATATATATATATATATAAATATATTTTTTCCTCCTTATTAGGGCCCGAGCACAAAACGTGCGAAGGCCCTATTGTAATTGCTTCGTTTATTATTAGGCCCGAGCCAACCGAAGGGTCGGCGAGGAGCCTATAGTGATTGTAAGGGGGGGTGGCGGTGCGAAAATGGGGGCGGTCGCATGGGACGCGGTCGCAAGTGTCCCCGGACCTCATGGGGACGTGCGTCATGTCGAGACGTTTCCGAAAAGGTATATATGTGGGTGACTGGAAAGGCGGAATATTGGATTTGTTAGCGATATTCATTATTATTAGGCCCGAGCCTCACAACGTGATCGGCGAGGAGCCTATTGTATTCGCTCGCGCGAAAACGAAAAAGGTCAAAGTCGAGCGCGAAGCGCTCGACTTTGACAACGGACCCTCAAACAAGGTAGGGCAGGTCGAACGCTTCTCGAAAACGTAAATATGGGGGTGACTGGAGCAGCCCATAATTGAAATTGTTAGGGTCAGCAGCTAGCTTGCGCGACGAAACTGGGTCAATGACGAGCGCAACGCGCTCGTCATTGACAATGGACCTCACGACAACGTGGGTCGGGTCGAGACGTTTCCGAAAACGTATATATGAAGGTGACTGGATTGGCGCATTATTGGAATCGTTAGAATTGTTCATTATTATTATTCTTCTTCTTATTATTATTATTATTCTTTCTGAGTAAACGATCGCTAATTTGACCCCCTGAACATATACGAAAACTCACCAATTTTTGCATGCAAGCCAGGTCTGGCGAAACATTTTGTTTTTTATTGGCGCCATTAAAAAACTCAAAAAACTGGGGAAACGGCGCCCCCTAGAAATTTCTAATTTTGCATTCCTATGGGGGGGCAAAAAAAAAGTTGCCCGCAGAACCACCAAATTCGGGTCAGAAAATGACCATATGAAGACCGTCAAAAAATTACATTATGAAGTTGCCGCTTGGCAAACAGGAAGTCGGCCATCTTGGACTGAACTTTGACCTTTGCCGATTCAGCATTTTTGCACACCACGTACTTTAAGTAACTTGTCATAGGGCGTTTAACCGACTGCCACCAACATCGCTCAGGATCATCTTCACAAGTGGGGAATCAAAAGTTCTGCGTGGTTTTATAGAATATTCAACGGTGTTGCCATGGCAACCGCATAAATTTGACCTTCGTTTTTTTTGTCTCGCCGCAAATTTCGTCGCGCATTCGTTCGCGCAATCTTTGGCCGATCAGCCTCAAAACTTAATCACTTATGTACTGAACCGGCCTGAACCCCCATTTAGGGAATCAAGATCCTAGGTGCAATAGCGCCCCCTACAGAAGGAAACAAAAATTTGTATGGAGGTCCACAATTTTAGTTTGTCGTAAATACATGAAAATTCATGTCCACATTCCTGACGTCATCCCGATCAAAAAAGCCAATCACACCCATAGTCTATTTTCTAACACGTTGCCATGGCGAAGCCCGAAATGCCCCATTTTATTCTAATGGGAAAAAGCGAAATTTCCCCCATACTAAAGTTTCTGCTTAGTTTGCCCAAAATACATGAAATTTGGCGCACACATTCTTCATGTCAGCCTGATCAAAAACGTCAATCACACCTATGCCATATTTTGGACGCTGTTGCCATGACGATCACAAAAGTGCCCCATTTTATCCCTATGGGAAAAAATTTGAAATTTTCTGCGACTGACAAACGACCATATCTTTTTCAAAAATGCATAGAAATGCCTGAAATTTCATACACACATTATTCACATCACCCTGAACAAATACCTACAGGTGAAAATAGTGTAATGTGTAACACGTTGCCATGGCAATGCCCAGAATATGGCATCTTTTTTCTTGAGTTAGCCAATACATCCATTGCAGTTTTTCAAATGTGCCAGGTAAAACAAAAAAATGCCTAAAAAAATAGGCACGGCTGGAAAAGCTGGGTTCAAATCGGCACCAGCACCTGGGCGGCGGCCGGCGAGGGCCTATTATCGCCGCTTGCGGCTTTAATTCTTCTTCTTCTTCTTCTTCTTCTTCTTATTTTTCTTTCTGCCAGTTTGACCTCAAATTTGACCCCCTGAACATATACGAAAAGTCAGTTTTTTTCGCTACAGTCATCAGGTCTGGCGAAAAATTTATTTTTTTACTGTCGCCAAGAGCAAACTCTCAAAGGGGGCTCCACAGCGCCCCCTGGAAATTTCATTTTTCGGCCTCCTATGGGAGAGGCCACGGTCAACTTTGTCCTAAAACCACGAAATTCGCGTCACCCACAGATCAGGTCAAGGCAAGCAAAAAATCCTCTTGGAGCACCCCCACACAACAAACAGGAAGTCAGCCATCTTGGCCTGAACTTTGACCTTTTCCAATTCTGCGATTGCGCACACCTCGTATTTGAAACATCTCCTCCTAGACCGTTATACCTACAGACACCAAAATTGCTCAGCATAATCTACACCAGCAGGGGATCAAAAGTTATTCATGGTTTTATAGAATATTAAACGGTCTTCTCACAAGGGGGCGCTGAACTTAGCCTTCGTTTTGGCCTTTTTTACCCTCACCTTTTCTGTCATCACGCGTGCATGCTTTGCCCGATTTCTCCCAAACTTTAATAACTCATGTAGTCTCCCCCCCTGTATCCATAAATGGAGAAACAATGGCAATTCCTGCAATAGCGCCCCCTACATAATCAAATTACAATTTACATGGAGCTCCAAAATTTTAGTTGCTCCTAGAATTATGACATTTGGTTTATAGGTTCTGCATATGACCCTGATCAAAAAAGTCAATGAGACCCATGCCTCATTTTGCACCCCACCACCGTAACCACGCCCCCAATTCCCCATTCATTTTCAATGGAAAACCTAACATTTCTGCATGACACACTTTATTCACGTCTTTTGAGCTGTATAATGACCACAAACATTTCCAGTGAAGCCCATGATGATGTTACACTGCAGAGGGGCGTGGCCCTGGTGCCATGGCGCCATGGCGAGCTTCGATCCTTCGCCGTGACCTTTCGATTGCCTCTCATTCTCATATACTTTGTCCGATTGCCCTCAAACTTCACAGGTGTGATAAGGACCCACCCCTGAACACATCCACATGATATTATTGAATGCAGCTATAGTGCCCCTAGTGGAACAAGGAAGTTGCTCTAATTCAAACAGTTATTGTCCAGTCTGCACCAAACTTCACAAGTGTGATAAGGACCCACCCCTGCACACATCCATATGACACAGAATGACAGTGACTGTGCCACCTAGTGGAAACAGGAAGTTGGTCTAATTTAAACATGTCATTGTCCAATCTGCACCAAACTTCACAAGTGTGATAAGGACCCACCCCTGCACGGATCTAGGTGACACTGAATGACAATGACAACGCCACCTAGTGGAAACAGGAAGTTGCTCTATTTCAAACAGTTATTGTCCAAACTGCACCAACCTTCACAACAGTGACAAGGACCCACTCCTGCACACATCTATGTCACATTATTGAATGCAGCTATGGCGCCCCTAGTGGAAGAAGGAAGTTGCTCTAATTCAAACACTGATTGTCCAATCTGCAACAAACTTCACAACTGTGATAAGGACCCACTCCTGCACACATCTATGTCACATTACTGAATGCAGCTATGGCGCCCCTACTGGAAACAAGAAGTTGCTGTAATTTAAACACTCATTGTCCAAACTGCACCAAACTTCACAAGTGTGATAAGGATCCACTCCTGAACACATGCACGACATTATTCAATGCCAGTTGTAGCGCCACCTACTGGAAACACCTGCAGTAACAGCTCTAACTGAAATTTTACATTCGCAGAAGAAGCGGCTCGCTGAGGATTTGTGAGGCTTGCATGTGGCTCGCTGGGGGTTTGCGGAGCTCGTAGGTGGCTTGCTGGGGTTCGCGGGGGCTCACGGGCGGCTCGCGCGGGGTTTTGGCGGGCGCGCAGGCGGCGAGGGCCTTTAACGCCGCTTGCGGCTTTAATTATTTTTTTTTTTATTATTCAGGCAAATGAATTGGCTTTTTGGGGGCTTTATCATATTCAAAAACTCATGAAACTTTGCACATGCGTCACACCTGGTGAAAATTTAAGTATTTTAAGGGTTTCGGGCAAGTGTCATCCAAAATGGCTCGCTAGCGCCCCCTAAACTGGAGCCCCACCGCTGTGTTTCACGTACATGTATGAAACTTGACACACATGTACATCATATCCAGACGCACAAAAAATCCTCTTGGAGCCATGCCCTAAACACAACAGGAAGTCCGCCATTTTGAATTAATCATGCAAATTTGGCGATTTGCACATCTCAGACTTTTTCTAATAACTCAGAGGTTTTAGGTATTATCAACTTCATATTTGGTTTGTGTAACCTACACCCCCAGGGGAATCTAAATCTAAAATATGGTGAGTTTTTGCCAAGGGGGAGGGGTCCTTATGCCCCCCTGAATTTTGATCATTCGCCATGAAATTTTGATTGCCTCTCATTCATACCTACATGATCCAATCTGGATCAAACTTCTTCACTAGGATGAGGGTCCTCCCCTGAACACATACATATGACAATATTTAATAACAGTCGCAGCGCCACCTACTGGGAACAGGAAATGTCATATTTTACACTTGGAGGTCCAGCTCCAAGGCGGTTGAGCAGAACCATCTCAAATTTCACCTGGACAGCCTTAACAAGTTGGACTTACTGTGTTTTCAAAACTGTGAGTTTTTGGCAAAAGGGCGTGACCCTTATGGGACACCAAAGTTCGATGATTCGCCATGAACACAAAAATGGCTGTAACTCAAAGCCAACTTGCCAATCTGGCTCAGACTTCAGTGGTGTGATAAGCACCCTGTCCTGAACAGATTGATATGCATAAAGTCCATGAACGTTAGAGCGCCGCCTAGTGGCAGCTCAGAATATCGTAAAATTGCAGGTTTTTGAGTAGCCCCGGAGCTACGTTTTATCTACATGTATGAAAATGTACAGGCTCATGTAACATCGTAAGATGTACAAAAAAGTCTCTTGGACCCATACCCCAAACCCTACAGGAAGTCGGCCATCTTCAATTGAATGTGTCAATTTTTGCGATTTTCAGGCCTGCTATTTGAAACATCTCCTCCTAGGGCATTTCACCCACTGATACCAAATTGGCTCCAGATCATCTACATAAGTAGCCCATCAAAAGTTATTCATGGTTTTGTAGAATATTGAACGGTGTTGCCATGGCAACCCTCTGAATTTGGACTTTTTTCAATTTCAAGCCCACAGAGACTCTAAGCATCAGCCCCTGGGCTGTGCTTTCTCTGTGTATCTGAAAATGTGCCTGCTGATGTAAGATGCTAAGATCTACAAAAAAGTCTCTTGGACCGATAGCCGAAACCCAACAGGAAGTCAGCCACGTTCACTTTAAAGTGTCACTTTTACAGCATTTTTCGCCTTTTTCAGGCCTTTTTGCCTCAACTCCTCCTAGGGCATTTGACCCAGTGACACCAAAATTGCTCCAGATCATCTACACATGTAGCCCGTCAAAAGATATTCATGGTTTTGTAGAATATTGAACGGTGTTGCCATGGCAACCCTCTGAATTTTGACTTTTTTTCCATTTCAGGCCCAGAAAGATTCTAAACATCAGCCCCAGGGCTGTGCTTGGTCTGTGTATCTGAAATCGTGCATGCTGAAGTAACATCCTAAGACGTACAAAAAAGTCTCTTGGACCCATACCCAGAATCCAACAGGAAGCCTGACATGTTCTAATTAAGGTGTCATTTTTGCAGCATTTTTCACATTTCTCACGTCTGCTATTTCAATCATCTTCTACTAGAGCATTTCATCCACTGACACCAAAATGGCTCCAGATCATCTACACAAGTAGCCCATCAAAAGATATTCATGGTTTTGTAGAATATTGAACGGTGTTGCCGTAGCAAGCCTCTAAATGTGGGATTTTACTATTATGCCACAGTACACCTAATTGTCACATCTCTGACATACATTGTCCGATCTGCCTCAAACTTCACAGGCTTAACGGAAGGGTAAGGGAGACTGGACACACCCATCAGCTTTGTTTCACACTCATAACGCCACCTGGTGGCGACAGGAAATCTAAAGTACACTAATAATATTCATCCATGATCATTGCAATTTATTTGATGGCTGCAGGCATTACACGGAGGATCATGGCACTTTAATTAGTGGACACTAACCCACGCCACCTGGTGGATGTGGGAGACTTTTGGCTGCTGAACTACGCAATGTACGGCTGACCTGCTGAGCTGTCAGCACCTGGGTGAGCACGCCGCTCTCTCGTCTGCCAGAACCTCCGAGCGCGGCTCGGCTGGAGAGCGCCACGGGTCGACGCGCGCCGGGTGCGAGGGCCCGATCATCGCCGCTTGCGGCTTTAATTAGGCCCGAGCCTCACGAAGTGATCGGCGAGGAGCCTATTGTATTCGCTCGCGCGAAAACGAAAAAGGTCAAAGTCGAGCGCAAAGCGCTCGACTTTGACAACGGACCCTCAAACAAGGTAGGTCAGGTCGAACGCTTCTCGAAAACGTATATATGGGGGTGACTGGAGCAGCCCATAATTGAAATCGTTAGGGTCAGCAGCTAGCTTGCGCGACGAAAGTGGGTCAATGACGAGCGCAACGCGTCGTCATTGAACAATGGACCTCACGACAACGTGCGTCGGGTCGAGACGTTTCCGAAAACGTATATATGAAGGTGACTGGATTGGCGCATTATTGGAATTGTTGGCGTTCTTCATTATTAGTCCTTATTAGGGCCCGAGCACGAAACGTGCGAAGGCCCTATTGGTAATTGCTTCGTTTATTATTATTATTTTTTTTTATTATTTTTATTTTTATTATTCAGGCAAATGAATTGGCTTTTTGGGGGCTTTATCATATTCAAAAACTCATGAAACTTTGCACATGCGTCACACCTGGTGAAAATTTAAGTATTTTAAGGGTTTCGGGCAAGGGTCATCCAAAATGGCTCGCTAGCGCCCCCTAAACTGGAGCCCCACCGCTGTGTTTCACGTACATGTATGAAACTTGACACACATGTACATCATATCCAGACGCACAAAAAATCCTCTTGGAGCCATGCCCTAAACCCAACAGGAAGTCCGCCATTTTGAATTAATCATGCAAATTTGGCGATTTGCACACCTCAGACTTTTTCTAATAACTCAGACATTTTAGGTATTATCAACTTCATATTTGGTTTGTGTAACCTACACCCCCAGGGGAATCTAAATCTAAAATATGGTGAGTTTTTGCCAAGGGGGAGGGGTCCTTATGCCCCCCTGAATTTTGATCATTCGCCATGAAATTTTGATTGCCTCTCATTCATACCTACATGATCCAATCTGGATCAAACTTCTTCACTAGGATGAGGGTCCTCCCCTGAACACATACATATGACAATATTTAATAACAGTCGCAGCGCCACCTAGTGGGAACAGGAAATGTCATATTTTACACTTGGAGGTCCAGCTCCAAGGTGGTTGAGCCGAACCATCTCAAATTTCACCTGGACAGCCTTAACAAGTTGGACTTACTGTGTTTTCAAAACTGTGAGTTTTTGGCAAAAGGGCGTGACCCTTATGGGACGGCAAAGTTCGATGATTCGCCATGAACACAAAAATGGCTGTAACTCAAAGCCAACCTGTCCAATCTGGCTCAAACTTCAGTGGTGTGATAAGCATGCTGCCCTGAACACACTGATATGCATAACGTCCATAAACGGTAGAGCGCCGCCTAGTGGCAGCTCGGAATATCATAAAAATGCAGGTTTTTGAGTAGCCCCGGAGCTACGTTTTATCTACATGTATGAAAATGTACAGGCTCATGTAACATCGTCAGATGTACAAAAAAGTCTCTTGGACCCATACCCCAAACCCTACAGGAAGTCGGCTATCTTCAATTTAATGTGTCAATTTTTGCGATTTTCAGGCCTGCTATTTGAAACATCTCCTCCTAGGGCATTTCACCCACTGACACCAAATTGGCTCCAGATCATCTACACAAGTAGCCCATCAAAAGATATTCTTGGTTTTGTAGAATATTGAATGGTGTTGCCATGGCAACCCTCTGAATTTGGACTTTTTTCAATTTCAAGCCCACAGAGACTCTAAGCATCAGCCCCTGGGCTGTGCTTTCTCTGTGTATCTGAAAATGTGCCTGCTGATGTAAGATGCTAAGATCTACAAAAAAGTCTCTTGGACCGATAGCCGAAACCCAACAGGAAGTCAGCCACGTTCACTTTAAAGTGTCATTTTTCCAGCATTTTTCGCCTTTTTCAGGCCTTTTTGCCTCAACTCCTCCTAGGGCATTTGACCCAGTAGACCGAAATGGCTCCAGACCATCTACACAAGTAGCCCATCAAAAGACATTCATGGTTTTGTAGAATATTGAACGGTGTTGCCGTGGCAACCCTCTGAATTTTGACTTTTTTTCCATTTCAGGCCCAGAAAGATTCTAAACATCAGCCCCAGGGCTGTGCTTGGTCTGTGTATCTGAAATCGTGCATGCTGAAGTAACATCCTAAGACATACAAAAAAGTCTCTTGGACCCATACCCAAAATCCAACAGGAAGCCTGACATGTTCTAATTAAGGTGTCATTTTTGCAGCATTTTTCACATTTTTCAGGCCTGCTATTTGAATCATCTTCTACTACAGCATTTCATTCAGTGAGACCAAAATGCCTCCAGATCATCTACACAAGTAGCCCATCAAAAGATATTCAAGGTTTTATAGAATCTCCAACGCTGTTGCCGTAGCAACCCTCTGAATGTGGGATTTTACTATTATACCACAGTACACCAGAATGTCACATCTCTAACATACATTGTCCAATCTGTCCCAAACTTCACAGGCTTAACGGGAGGGTAAGGGAGACTGGACACACCCGCCTATCAGCTTTGTTTCACAATCATAAAGCCACCTAGTGGCAACAGGAAATCAGTAGAACACAGACAATCATCATCCTATGATCATTACAATTTCATTTATGGCTGCAGGCATTACATAGAGCATTGTGACACTTTAATTAGTGGGCACTCACTGATGCCACCTAGTGGAAGCGGGAGACGAACGATGCGAAGTACGGCTAGCCTGCTGAGCTGTCAGCAGCCGGGTGAGCCCGCTACTCTCTCGTCTGCGAGAACCTCAGAGCGCAGCTCGCCTAGAGCGTGCCACGCTTCGACGCGCGGCTTGGCTGGAGCGCGCCATGGGTCGACGCGCGCCGGGGGCGAGGGCCCGATCATCGCCGCTTGCGGCTTTAATTAGGCCCGAGCCTCACAACGTGATCGGCGAGGAGCCTATTGTATTCGCTCGCGCGAAAACGAAAAAGGTCAAAGTCGAGCGCGAAGCGCTCGACTTTGACAACGGACCCTCAAACAAGGTAGGTCAGGTCGAACGCTTCTCGAAAACGTATATATTGGGGTGAATGGAACAGCCCATAATTGAAATCGTTAGCGTCAGCAGCTAGCTTGCGCGACGAAAGTGGGTCAATGACGAGCGCAACGCGCTCGTCATTGACAATTGACCTCACGACAACGTGCGTCGGGTCAAGACGTTTCCGAAAACGTATATATGAAGGTGACTGGATTGGCGCATTATTGGAATTGTTAGACTTGTTCATTATTCTTCTTCTTCTTATTATTATTATTATTATTATTATTATTATTCTTTCTGAGTAAACGATCGCTAATTTGACCCCCTGAAACATATACGAAAAACGTCACCAATTTTTCCCATGCAAGCCAGGTCTGGTGAAAAAGTTTTGTTTTTTTTGTGGCGCCATTCAAAAACTCAAAAAAGTGGGGAAACGGCGCCCCCTAAAATTTCAAATTTTTGCATTCCTACGGGGGGGGCAAAAAAAAAGTTGTCCGCAGAACCACACAAATTCGGGTCAGAAAAAGAACAAGAATGAAGACCGTCAAAAATTACATTATGAAGTTGCCGCTTGGCAAACAGGAAGTCGGCCATCTTGGACTGAACATTGACCTTTGCCGATTCAGCATTTTTGCACACCACGTACTTGAAGTAACTTGTCATAGGGCGTTTAACCGAATGCCACCAAAATCGCTCAGGATTCATCTTCACAAGTGGGGAATCAAAAGTTCTGCGTGGTTTTATAAATATATCAACGTGGGTTGCCATGGCAAACCGCAAGAAATTTGACCTTCGTTTTTTTGTCTCGCCGCAAAAAATGTTTCGCCATTCGTTCGCAACGCAATCTTTGGCCGATCAGCCTCAACATTTAATAACTTGTTTTACTGAACGAGCCGAACCCACAAATTAAGGGAATCAAGATTCTAGCTGTGATAGCGCCCCCTACAGAAGCAAACGAAATTTTGTATGGAGGTCCAAATTTTAGTTTGTCTGAAATGCATGAAAATTTAGGTCAACATTCCTGCATCATCCCGATCAAAAAGCCAATCACAACCATAGTCTATTTTCTAACAGCGTTGTCCCATGGCGGAGCCCGAAATGCCCCATGTTATTCTAATGGGAAATAAGCGAAAAATCCCCCCATACTAAAGTTTCTGCTTAGTTTGCCCGAAATACATGAACTTTGGTACACAGATTGTTGATGTCAGCCTGATCAAAAAAGTCAATCACATCCTATGTCATATTTTGGACGCTGTTCCCATGACGATCCCAAAACTACCCCATTTTATCCCTATGGGAAAAAATGTGAAATTTCTGCGATGGAAAAATGGACCCTTGCTTTCTCAAACATGCATAGAATGCCTGAAATTTGGGTACACACGCATTCTCCAACATCTCCCTGAACATAAACCTACAGGTGAAAATACTGTAATGTGTAAGGTGTTGCCATGGCGATGCCCAGAATATGGCATCTTTTTCTTTGAGAAAGTCAATACATCCAGTGCAGTTTTTCATATGTGCCAGCAAAAAAAACCCCGGCTAAAATAGGCACGGCTGGAAAAGCTGGGTTCAAATCGGCACCAGCACCTGGGCGGCGGCCGGCGAGGGCCTATTATCGCCGCTTGCGGCTTTAATTATTATTATTATTATTAAGGGCCCGAGCACGAAACGTGCGAAGGCCCTATTGTAATTGCTTCGTTTCTTATTATTAGGGCCCGAGCACGAAACGTGCGAAGGCCCTATTGTAATTGCTTCGTTTATTATTATTAGGAGCCCGCCCAGCACTAAACGTGCGAAGGCCCGATGAATTGCTCCGTTAATGATTATTATTTTTTTTTTTTTTTTATTATTATTCAGGCAAATGATTGGCGTTTTGGGGGCGTATCAGATTCAAAAACGCATGAAACGTTGCAATGCGTCACACCTGGTGAAAATTAAGTAGGTTAAGGGTTTCGGGCAAGGGTCAGCCAAATGGCCGTAGCGCCCCAAACGGGAGCCCCACCGATGTGTTTCACGTACATGTATGAAACGTGACAAACATGTACATCGAGCCAGACGCACAAAAAAGCCTCTTGGAGCCATGCCCTAACCCAACAGAAAGGCCGCCATGTTGAATTAATCATCCAAATTTGGCAATTTGCCACACCTCAGACTTTTTCTAATACACTCAGAGATTTTAGTATTATCAACTTCATATTGGTTTGTGTACCTACACCCCGGGGAATCTAATATAAAATATGGGGAGTTTTTTGCCAGGGGAGGGGTCCTTAGGCCCCCCTAATTTTGATCATTAGCCATGAAATTTGATTGCCTTCATTCATACCTACATGATCCAATCTGGAATCAACGTCTTCACTAGGATGAGTCCGCCCCTGAACACATACATTGACAATATTTAATAACATCGCAGCGCCACCAGTGGAACAGGAAATGTCATATTTTACACTTGGAGGCCAGCTCCAAGGCGGTTGAGCCGAAACAATCGAGAATTTCACTGGACAGCCTTAACAAGTTGACGTACGGTGTTTTCAAAACTGTGAGTTTGTGGCAAAAGGGCGTACACTTATGGACGGACAAAGTGCTATAGTCGCCATGAACCAAAAAATGGCTGTAACTCAAGCCAACCTGTCATCGAGCCTCAAACGTCAGTGGTGTGATAAGCATGCTGCCCTACACACGGATATGCTAACGTCCGACACGGTAGAGCGCCACCTAGTGGCACCTGGAAATATCATAAACAGCATGTTTTTGGAGCAGATCCGGGCGACATGTTATCTAAAGTAGGAAAATGTACAGGCCAGTAACATCCTAACACGTACAAAAAAGTCTCTTGGACCCATACCCCAAACACTACAGGAAGTCGCTATCTTCAATTGAATGTGTCAATTTTTGCGATTTCCACCCTGCATTTGAACAACGTGCCGAGGGCATTTCACCAACCAACACCAAATTGGCTCGACCATCTACACAATAGCCCATCAAAAGATTTCAATGTTTGTAGAAGATGAACGGTGGTGCAATGGCAACCCGCTGAATGTGGGCTTGTTTCAATTCAGCCCACAGAGACTCTAAGCATCACCCCTGGGCTGTGCTTATCTGTGTAGCGGAAAAGTGCATGCTGATGTAAGATCGAAGAGCTACAAAAAAGTCCTTGGACCGATTGCCGAAACCCAACAGAAGTCAGCCACGTCAAGTAAAAGTGTCATTGTTACAAAGCATTTTTCGCTTTTTCAGGCCTTTGCCTCAACTCCTCCTAGGGCATTTGACCCAGTGAACGAATGGCTTCCAGTCATCTACACAGTAGCCCATCAAAGATATGCATGGTTTTGTAGATATTGAACGGTGGTGCCGTGCAACAATCTGAATTTTGACTTTTTTTCCCATTTCAGCCCAGAAAGATGCTAAACATCAGCCCCAGGCGGTGCGGGTCTGTGTATCTGAAATCGTGCTGCTGAGTAAATCCTAAGACGTACAAAAAGTCGCTTGGACCCATACCCAAAACCAACGGAAAGCCTGACTGTTCTAATTAAGGGGTCAGTTTTCAGCATTTCTCACATTTTTCAGACTGCTATTTCAATCATCTTCTACTAGAGCATTTGACCCACTGAGACCAATTTGCTCCAGAACATCTACACAATAGCCCACAAAAGATATTCATGGTTTTGTAGAATATTGAACGGTTGCCGTAGCAACCCTCTGAAGTGGGATTTTACTCATATACAACTTTGCACCAAAGTGTTACATCTTGACATCATGGCCGATCGCCTCAAACTTCACAGGCTTAACGGAAGGGTAAGGGAGACGGGACACACCCTCACTTTTGTTTCACACTCATAACGCCACCGGTGGTACAGAAAATCAAAGTCACTATAATATTCATCCTGTATCAATGCAATTTATTTGATGGCTGCAGCATGCACGGAGGATCATGGCCGTTAAAATTAGTTGACCAACCCACGCACCTGGGTGGTGTGGGAGACTTTTGGCTGCTGAAAAAGACGCAATGTACGGCTGACCTGCTGAGCTGTCACAACCCCTGGTGAGCACGCCGCTCTCCCCTCGTCTGCCAGAACTCCGAGCGCGCGGCTCGGCTGGAGAGCGCCACGGGTCGACGCGCGCCGGGTGGCGAGGGCCCGATCATCGCCGCGTGCGGCGTGAATTTAATTTTTTTTATTATTCGGGGCAAATGAAGTGGCTTTTTTGGGGCTTTAATCATAGTTCAAACTGCATAAACTATTGGCACTGCATCACACCTGGTGAACAAGTACGTAATTGTAATGGTTTCTGGCAAGGCCAAGCCAAAAGGGCTCTCTAGCGCCCCTAAACTACTGGAGCCCCACCGCTGTGGTTTCACGTTACTGAAATGAAAAATTGAAACACATATATATCAGATCCAGACGCACAAAAAAAGTCCTCTTGAGGCCATAGCCTGCCCTACAACACCAACAGGAAGTCCGCCAGTTTGAATAATCGAAGCAAATTTGGCGATTTGGCACACCTCAGACTTTTTCTAATAACTCTGAGATTTTAGGTAGTATCACTTCATATTTGGTGTTTGTGTAACCTACACCCCAGGGGAATCCTAAATCTAAAATAGGGTGAGTTTTTTTTTTTTGCCAAGGGGGAGGGGTCCTTAATGCCTCCTGAATTTTGATCATTGCGCCATGAAATTTTGATTGCCTCTCATTCATACTACATGATCCCATCTGGATCAAACTTCCTTCACTAGGATGAGGTCCGCCCCTGACACATACATATGACATATGTAATAACAGTCAAAGCCCACCTAGTGGGAACAGGAATGTCATATTTTAGGGTACAGCTTGAGGGGTCCAGGCTCCACGGCAGTTGAGCAGAACCATCTCAAATTTCATCCCTGGAAAGCCTTAAGAACTTGGGCTACGTGTGTTGTCAAAAGCTGTGAGTTTTTTGGCAAAGGCGTGACCCTTAATGGGACAGCAAAAGTTCGATGATTCGCCATGAACACAAAAATGGACTGGAACTCAAAGCCAACTTGCCCAAATCTGCTCAACTTTCAGTGGGTGTGAGAAGAACCCGTCCGGAACAGATGAGAGTCATAAGGTCCGAACGGTAGAGCGCCGGCCAGTGGCAGCTCGGAGATCCTTAAAATTGCAGGTTGTTTGAGGTAAAGCCCCCGGAGCTACGTTTTAGCTACTGTATAAAGGTAAGGCTCATAGTAACATCGTCACATGTAGCAAAAAAAGTCCCTTGGGAACCCATACCAAAACCCCCAAACCCTAGCAGGAAGTCGGCTATCTTCAATTGATGTGTCAATTTTTTTGTGCGATTTTTCAGGCCTGCTACATTTGAAACAGGCCTCCTCCTAGGGCAATTTCACTCACTGACAAAACCAAATTGGCTCCAGATCATCGTACACAAGTAGCGCATCAAAAGTTTATTCATGGTTTTGTAGAATATTGAAGAACGGTGTGTGGCCGGAGCAACCCTCTGAATTGGGACGTTTTTCAATTTCAATTCAAGCCCACAGAAGACGATAAGCATCAGCCCCTGGCTGTGCTTTTGTCTGTGTAATCTGAAAGATGTGCCGGGCTGGATGGGTAGAGATTTGCTAAGATCTACAAAAAAGTCTCTTTGGGGCCGAGTAGCCGAAACCCAACCAACAGTAAGTCAGCCACGTTCACATTTAAATTGTCATTATTTGCAGCATTTTTGCGCCTTTTTTCAAGGCCCTTTGTTGCCTCAACTGCCTCCTAGGGCAAATTTGTGACCCCAGTGACAGAACCGTGAATGGCTCCAGATCATGTCTACACAAGTAGCCCATCAAAGGATATTCATGGTTTTGTAGAATATTGAACGGTGGTTGCGTAGCAACACTCTGAAAGTTTGACTTTTTTGCCAATTTCAAGGCCAGAAAGGTTCTAAACATCAGCCCCAGGCTGTGCTTGGTCGGGTGGCTCTGAAATCGGGCCATGCTGATGTAACAACATCCTAAGATGTACAAAAAAGTCTCTTGGACCCATATCCCAAAATCCAACAGGAAGCCGCACAGGTCTAATTAAGGTGTCTATTTTTGCATGCATTCACATTTGTCAGGCCTCTATTTGAATCATTCTACTAACAGCAGTTCATTCTGTGAGACCAA
>JACBYM010000927.1:0-66316 GCA_013435755.1 Amphilophus citrinellus
AGTAGGACGCGTGAACGTGAAGGCCAAAGAAATGAAGGTCAAAAATAATAACTTTTTCTTGGAGGACCTTGTCTTGGAGGAGCTGAGCTGAGGAGCAGCATTCGCAACCTCGACCGCTCAAGCACAGTGTTCTTGGTCAACCTTATAAAAGAATATAGTCTATAAATATTGTAACTATGTGCAGGCGCCCTATAACATTAAGGCAACCCAACGACCAACAACACAACTTAAAGCTGAGACCCGGACTAATCAAAAGAAAAGTACAACTGACGCTACATGTACATGTCAATGATCACCGCTCTACATTCTACTATGGAAGCGTTTCATTTTGGCAGGGATCTGGTCATCAACAAATCTTTCGTTTCTGGACCACTTGACCTTTACAAGATGTGAACCCCTAAGATGAACATCATATAACCAGCCAGGTAAACAAATCTTGTAAATAATCCCTGAATAGAGCATGCTCGGGTTATGAGTCAGTGTGAACCATTCTACTGCTCTTCAGAGACAGATCTATATCACACAAAAGGGGGTTACATTAGGAAAAAGAAACCTCAACCACCGCCGTCCTCAACTGGAGTGTATACAGAAAAAAGGTAATGTGTAATTGCCACAAAACAGCAAATCGCTGCGAACAAACTCTACAGCTTGCTCGAGTCCCCACAATGACATCAGACCAGACTAGTGTGTGTTACTAGGACTGCTGAATGAAACCCTGTACAGACTGAGAGTTTATAGAATGTAAAAGAAATTTTATACAATGTAACCGTACTGACAAATCTCTGAAACAGCACAAGTAGGACTCATGACTTGAAGTCCAAAGAAATGAAGTTCAAAAATATACCTTTTTCTTGGAGGACTTTTTTGGAGGAGCTTGATCTGAGTGAGCCAGCATTCTCAACCTCGACACTCTCAGTCACAGGTGATTCTTTGTCAACCTTAAGAAAAGAAATATAGTCTATAAATATTGTAACTATGTGCAGGGTCGACCCTAACAGTTAAGGCAAACCCAACGACCAACAACACAACATAAAGCGAACCACTGACTAATCAAAGAAAATACAGCTGACAGCTAGCATGGTACAATGTCAATGAATCACAGCTCTAGCATTCTACTATGAAGCAGGTTCAGTTTGGCAGTGATCTGTCATCAACAAAGTCTTTCGTTTCTGGACCACTTTGACCTGTACAAATGTGAACCTAAGATGACATCATATAACCTACCAGTAAACATCTTTTATAATAATCCCTGAGATAGAGCATGCATCGGGTTATGAGTCAGGTGTGAACCATGCTACTGATATTCAGAGACAAGATCTATAGTCACACAAAAGGAGGTTACATTATGACAAATAAAACCTCAACCGGCGTCCTCACTTGGACTGTATACCAGAAAAATGTGTATTGCCACAAAACAGCCATTCGCTGCGTACAAACTCTACAGCTGCTCTAGTCCCCACAATGACATCAGACCAGACTAGTGTGTGTTACTAGGACTGCTGAATGAAACCTTTACAGACTGAGAGTTTATAGAGAATTTAAAAGAAATTTTATAACAATGTAACCGTACTGACAAATCTCTGAAACAGCACAAGTAGGACTCATGACTTGAAGTCCAAAGAAATGAAGTTCAAAAATAAATACCTTTTTCTTGGAGGACTTTTCTTGGAGGAGCTTGATCTGATGAGCCAGCATTCTCAACCTCGACACTCTCAGTCACAGGTGATTCTTTGTCAACCTTAAGAAAAGAAATATAGTCTATAAATATTGTAACTATGTGCAGGTCGACCCTAACATTAAGGCAAACCCAACGACCAACAACACAACATAAAGCGAACCACTGACTAATCAAAAGAAAATACAGCTGACAGCTAGCATGGTACAATGTCAATGAATCACAGCTCTAGCATTCTACTATGAAGCAGGTTCAGTTTGGCAGTGATCTGTCATCAACAAAGTCTTTCGTTTCTGGACCACTTTGACCTGTACAAATGTGAACCTAAGATGACATCATATAACCTACCAGTAAACATCTTTGTATAATAATCCCTGAGATAGAGCATGCATCGGGTTATGAGTCAGGTGTGAACCATGCTACTGATATTCAGAGACAAGATCTATAGTCACACAAAAGGAGGTTACATTATGACAAATAAAACCTCAACCGGCGTCCTCACTTGGACTGTATACCAGAAAAATGTGTATTGCCACAAAACAGCCATTTGCTGCGTACAAACTCTACAGCTGCTCTAGTCCCCACAATGACATCAGACCAGACTAGTGTGTGTTACTAGGACTGCTGAATGAAACCTGTACAGACTGAGAGTTTATAGAGAATTTAAAAGAAATTTTATAACAATGTAACCGTACTGACAAATCTCTGAAACAGCACAAGTAGGACTCATGACTTGAAGTCCAAAGAAATGAAGTTCAAAAATAAATACCTTTTTCTTGGAGGACTTGGGTGGAGCTTGATCTGATGAGCCAGCATTCTCAACCTCGACACTCTCAGTCACAGGTGATTCTTTGTCAACCTTAAGAAAAGAAATATAGTCTATAAATATTGTAACTATGTGCAGGTCGACCCTAACATTAAGGCAAACCCAACGACCAACAACACAACATAAAGCGAACCACTGACTAATCAAAAGAAAATACAGCTGACAGCTAGCATGGTACAATGTCAATGAATCACAGCTCTAGCATTCTACTATGAAGCAGGTTCAGTTTGGCAGTGATCTGTCATCAACAAAGTCTTTCGTTTCTGGACCACTTTGACCTGTACAAATGTGAACCTAAGATGACATCATATAACCTACCAGTAAACATCTTTGTATAATAATCCCTGAGATAGAGCATGCATCGGGTTATGAGTCAGGTGTGAACCATGCTACTGATATTCAGAGACAAGATCTATAGTCACACAAAAGGAGGTTACATTATGACAAATAAAACCTCAACCGGCGTCCTCACTTGGACTGTATACCAGAAAAATGTATTGCCACAAAACAGCCATTCGCTGCGTACAAACTCTACAGCTGCTCTAGTCCCCACAATGACATCAGACCAGACTAGTGTGTGTTACTAGGACTGCTGAATGAAACCTGTACAGACTGAGAGTTTATAGAGAATTTAAAAGAAATTTTATAACAATGTAACCGTACTGACAAATCTCTGAAACAGCACAAGTAGGACTCATGACTTGAAGTCCAAAGAAATGAAGTTCAAAAATAAATACCTTTTTCTTGGAGGACTTGGGTGGAGCTTGATCTGATGAGCCAGCATTCTCAACCTCGACACTCTCAGTCACAGGTGATTCTTTGTCAACCTTAAGAAAAGAAATATAGTCTATAAATATTGTAACTATGTGCAGGTCGACCCTAACATTAAGGCAAACCCAACGACCAACAACACAACATAAAGCGAACCACTGACTAATCAAAAGAAAATACAGCTGACAGCTAGCATGGTACAATGTCAATGAATCACAGCTCTAGCATTCTACTATGAAGCAGGTTCAGTTTGGCAGTGATCTGTCATCAACAAAGTCTTTCGTTTCTGGACCACTTTGACCTGTACAAATGTGAACCTAAGATGACATCATATAACCTACCAGTAAACATCTTTGTATAATAATCCCTGAGATAGAGCATGCATCGGGTTATGAGTCAGGTGTGAACCATGCTACTGATATTCAGAGACAAGATCTATAGTCACACAAAAGGAGGTTACATTATGACAAATAAAACCTCAACCGGCATCCTCACTTGGACTGTATACCAGAAAAATGTGTATTGCCACAAAACAGCCATTCGCTGCGTACAAACTCTACAGCTGCTCTAGTCCCCACAATGACATCAGACCAGACTAGTGTGTGTTACTAGGACTGCTGAATGAAACCTGTACAGACTGAGAGTTTATAGAGAATTTAAAAGAAATTTTATAACAATGTAACCGTACTGACAAATCTCTGAAACAGCACAAGTAGGACTCGTGACTTGAAGTCCAAAGAAATGAAGTTCAAAAATAAATACCTTTTTCTTGGAGGACCTTTTCTTGAGGAGCTTGATCTGATGAGCCAGCATTCTCAACCTCGACACTCTCAGTCACAGGTGATTCTTTGTCAACCTTAAGAAAAGAAATATAGTCTATAAATATTGTAACTATGTGCAGGTCGACCCTAACATTAAGGCAAACCCAACGACCAACAACACAACATAAAGCGAACCACTGACTAATCAAAAGAAAATACAGCTGACAGCTAGCATGGTACAATGTCAATGAATCACAGCTCTAGCATTCTACTATGAAGCAGGTTCAGTTTGGCAGTGATCTGTCATCAACAAAGTCTTTCGTTTCTGGACCACTTTGACCTGTACAAATGTGAACCTAAGATGACATCATATAACCTACCAGTAAACATCTTTGTATAATAATCCCTGAGATAGAGCATGCATCGGGTTATGAGTCAGGTGTGAACCATGCTACTGATATTCAGAGACAAGATCTATAGTCACACAAAAGGAGGTTACATTATGACAAATAAAACCTCAACCGGCAGTCCTCACTTGGACTGTATACCAGAAAAATGTGTATTGCCACAAAACAGCCATTCGCTGCGTACAAACTCTACAGCTGCTCTAGTCCCCACAATGACATCAGACCAGACTAGTGTGTGTTACTAGGACTGCTGAATGAAACCTGTACAGACTGAGAGTTTATAGAGAATTTAAAAGAAATTTTATAACAATGTAACCGTACTGACAAATCTCTGAAACAGCACAAGTAGGACTCATGACTTGAAGTCCAAAGAAATGAAGTTCAAAAATAAATACCTTTTTCTTGGAGGACCTTTTCTTGGAGGAGCTTGATCTGATGAGCCAGCATTCTCAACCTCGACACTCTCAGTCACAGGTGATTCTTTGTCAACCTTAAGAAAAGAAATATAGTCTATAAATATTGTAACTATGTGCAGGTCGACCCTAACATTAAGGCAAACCCAACGACCAACAACACAACATAAAGCGAACCACTGACTAATCAAAAGAAAATACAGCTGACAGCTAGCATGGTACAATGTCAATGAATCACAGCTCTAGCATTCTACTATGAAGCAGGTTCAGTTTGGCAGTGATCTGTCATCAACAAAGTCTTTCGTTTCTGGACCACTTTGACCTGTACAAATGTGAACCTAAGATGACATCATATAACCTACCAGTAAACATCTTTGTATAATAATCCCTGAGATAGAGCATGCATCGGGTTATGAGTCAGGTGTGAACCATGCTACTGATATTCAGAGACAAGATCTATAGTCACACAAAAGGAGGTTACATTATGACAAATAAAACCTCAACCGGCGTCCTCACTTGGACTGTATACCAGAAAAATGTGTATTGCCACAAAACAGCCATTCGCTGCGTACAAACTCTACAGCTGCTCTAGTCCCCACAATGACATCAGACCAGACTAGTGTGTGTTACTAGGACTGCTGAATGAAACCTGTACAGACTGAGAGTTTATAGAGAATTTAAAAGAAATTTTATAACAATGTAACCGTACTGACAAATCTCTGAAACAGCACAAGTAGGACTCATGACTTGAAGTCCAAAGAAATGAAGTTCAAAAATAAATACCTTTTTCTTGGAGGACTTGGGTGGAGCTTGATCTGATGAGCCAGCATTCTCAACCTCGACACTCTCAGTCACAGGTGATTCTTTGTCAACCTTAAGAAAAGAAATATAGTCTATAAATATTGTAACTATGTGCAGGTCGACCCTAACATTAAGGCAAACCCAACGACCAACAACACAACATAAAGCGAACCACTGACTAATCAAAAGAAAATACAGCTGACAGCTAGCATGGTACAATGTCAATGAATCACAGCTCTAGCATTCTACTATGAAGCAGGTTCAGTTTGGCAGTGATCTGTCATCAACAAAGTCTTTCGTTTCTGGACCACTTTGACCTGTACAAATGTGAACCTAAGATGACATCATATAACCTACCAGTAAACATCTTTGTATAATAATCCCTGAGATAGAGCATGCATCGGGTTATGAGTCAGGTGTGAACCATGCTACTGATATTCAGAGACAAGATCTATAGTCACACAAAAGGAGGTTACATTATGACAAATAAAACCTCAACCGGCGTCCTCACTTGGACTGTATACCAGAAAAATGTGTATTGCCACAAAACAGCCATTCGCTGCGTACAAACTCTACAGCTGCTCTAGTCCCCACAATGACATCAGACCAGACTAGTGTGTGTTACTAGGACTGCTGAATGAAACCTGTACAGACTGAGAGTTTATAGAGAATTTAAAAGAAATTTTATAACAATGTAACCGTACTGACAAATCTCTGAAACAGCACAAGTAGGACTCATGACTTGAAGTCCAAAGAAATGAAGTTCAAAAATAAATACCTTTTTCTTGGAGGACTTGGGTGGAGCTTGATCTGATGAGCCAGCATTCTCAACCTCGACACTCTCAGTCACAGGTGATTCTTTGTCAACCTTAAGAAAAGAAATATAGTCTATAAATATTGTAACTATGTGCAGGTCGACCCTAACATTAAGGCAAACCCAACGACCAACAACACAACATAAAGCGAACCACTGACTAATCAAAAGAAAATACAGCTGACAGCTAGCATGGTACAATGTCAATGAATCACAGCTCTAGCATTCTACTATGAAGCAGGTTCAGTTTGGCAGTGATCTGTCATCAACAAAGTCTTTCGTTTCTGGACCACTTTGACCTGTACAAATGTGAACCTAAGATGACATCATATAACCTACCAGTAAACATCTTTGTATAATAATCCCTGAGATAGAGCATGCATCGGGTTATGAGTCAGGTGTGAACCATGCTACTGATATTCAGAGACAAGATCTATAGTCACACAAAAGGAGGTTACATTATGACAAATAAAACCTCAACCGGCATCCTCACTTGGACTGTATACCAGAAAAATGTGTATTGCCACAAAACAGCCATTCGCTGCGTACAAACTCTACAGCTGCTCTAGTCCCCACAATGACATCAGACCAGACTAGTGTGTGTTACTAGGACTGCTGAATGAAACCTGTACAGACTGAGAGTTTATAGAGAATTTAAAAGAAATTTTATAACAATGTAACCGTACTGACAAATCTCTGAAACAGCACAAGTAGGACTCATGACTTGAAGTCCAAAGAAATGAAGTTCAAAAATAAATACCTTTTTCTTGGAGGACTTGGGAGGAGCTTGATCTGATGAGCCAGCATTCTCAACCTCGACACTCTCAGTCACAGGTGATTCTTTGTCAACCTTAAGAAAAGAAATATAGTCTATAAATATTGTAACTATGTGCAGGTCGACCCTAACATTAAGGCAAACCCAACGACCAACAACACAACATAAAGCGAACCACTGACTAATCAAAAGAAAATACAGCTGACAGCTAGCATGGTACAATGTCAATGAATCACAGCTCTAGCATTCTACTATGAAGCAGGTTCAGTTTGGCAGTGATCTGTCATCAACAAAGTCTTTCGTTTCTGGACCACTTTGACCTGTACAAATGTGAACCTAAGATGACATCATATAACCTACCAGTAAACATCTTTGTATAATAATCCCTGAGATAGAGCATGCATCGGGTTATGAGTCAGGTGTGAACCATGCTACTGATATTCAGAGACAAGATCTATAGTCACACAAAAGGAGGTTACATTATGACAAATAAAACCTCAACCGGCATCCTCACTTGGACTGTATACCAGAAAAATGTGTATTGCCACAAAACAGCCATTCGCTGCGTACAAACTCTACAGCTGCTCTAGTCCCCACAATGACATCAGACCAGACTAGTGTGTGTTACTAGGACTGCTGAATGAAACCTGTACAGACTGAGAGTTTATAGAGAATTTAAAAGAAATTTTATAACAATGTAACCGTACTGACAAATCTCTGAAACAGCACAAGTAGGACTCATGACTTGAAGTCCAAAGAAATGAAGTTCAAAAATAAATACCTTTTTCTTGGAGGACTTGGGTGGAGCTTGATCTGATGAGCCAGCATTCTCAACCTCGACACTCTCAGTCACAGGTGATTCTTTGTCAACCTTAAGAAAAGAAATATAGTCTATAAATATTCTAACTATGTGCAGGTCGACCCTAACATTAAGGCAAACCCAACGACCAACAACACAACATAAAGCGAACCACTGACTAATCAAAAGAAAATACAGCTGACAGCTAGCATGGTACAATGTCAATGAATCAGAGCTCTAGCATTCTACTATGAAGCAGGTTCAGTTTGGCAGTGATCTGTCATCAACAAAGTCTTTCGTTTCTGGACCACTTTGACCTGTACAAATGTGAACCTAAGATGACATCATATAACCTACCAGTAAACATCTTTGTATAATAATCCCTGAGATAGCGCATGCATCGGGTTATGAGTCAGGTGTGAACCATGCTACTGATATTCAGAGACAAGATCTATAGTCACACAAAAGGAGGTTACATTATGACAAATAAAACCTCAACCGGCGTCCTCACTTGGACTGTATACCAGAAAAATGTGTATTGCCACAAAACAGCCATTCGCTGCGTACAAACTCTACAGCTGCTCTAGTCCCCACAATGACATCAGACCAGACTAGTGTGTGTTACTAGGACTGCTGAATGAAACCTGTACAGACTGAGAGTTTATAGAGAATTTAAAAGAAATTTTATAACAATGTAACCGTACTGACAAATCTCTGAAACAGCACAAGTAGGACTCATGACTTGAAGTCCAAAGAAATGAAGTTCAAAAATAAATACCTTTTTCTTGGAGGACCTTTTTCTTGGAGGAGCTTGATCTGATGAGCCAGCATTCTCAACCTCGACACTCTCAGTCACAGGTGATTCTTTGTCAACCTTAAGAAAAGAAATATAGTCTATAAATATTGTAACTATGTGCAGGTCGACCCTAACATTAAGGCAAACCCAACGACCAACAACACAACATAAAGCGAACCACTGACTAATCAAAAGAAAATACAGCTGACAGCTAGCATGGTACAATGTCAATGAATCACAGCTCTAGCATTCTACTATGAAGCAGGTTCAGTTTGGCAGTGATCTGTCATCAACAAAGTCTTTCGTTTCTGGACCACTTTGACCTGTACAAATGTGAACCTAAGATGACATCATATAACCTACCAGTAAACATCTTTGTATAATAATCCCTGAGATAGAGCATGCATCGGGTTATGAGTCAGGTGTGAACCATGCTACTGATATTCAGAGACAAGATCTATAGTCACACAAAAGGAGGTTACATTATGACAAATAAAACCTCAACCGGCATCCTCACTTGGACTGTATACCAGAAAAATGTGTATTGCCACAAAACAGCCATTCGCTGCGTACAAACTCTACAGCTGCTCTAGTCCCCACAATGACATCAGACCAGACTAGTGTGTTACTAGGACTGCTGAATGAAACCTGTATAGACTGAGAGTTTATAGAGAATTTGAAAGAAATTTTATAACAATGTAACCGTACTGACAAATCTCTGAAACAGCACAAGCAGGACTCATGACTTGAAGTCCAAAGAAATGAAGTTCAAAAATAAATACCTTTTTCTTGGAGGACCTTTTTCTTGGAGGAGCTTGATCTGATGAGCCAGCATTCTCAACCTCGACACTCTCAGTCACAGGTGATTCTTTGTCAACCTTAAGAAAAGAAATATAGTCTATAAATATTGTAACTATGTGCAGGTCGACCCTAACATTAAGGCAAACCCAACGACCAACAACACAACATAAAGCGAACCACTGACTAATCAAAAGAAAATACAGCTGACAGCTAGCATGGTACAATGTCAATGAATCAGAGCTCTAGCATTCTACTATGAAGCAGGTTCAGTTTGGCAGTGATCTGTCATCAACAAAGTCTTTCGTTTCTGGACCACTTTGACCTGTACAAATGTGTACTTAAAAAGACATCACAGGACTGTTGTATTTTTTTCATTTTCTCAACAAAACCTTACTACCTTCAGCAATAAAGAGATTGTTTTAACATAAAATGTATACATGCTTAACAACTCGTTAAACATTCCATATTGAAAATATATTTATTGACTTCCACATAACCATAAAATTGTACTCGGTTGTAAAATCATACTCTTTTCAGCTCTTGTAATTAATTCTTTCAAATTCTATTTTTCACTCCTCAGTATTTGCAACTTCATTAACATGAACACAAACAAAATTCTATTCTTATTTTAACAAGTCATTCATATTGGAAAAGAAAATGATCCTTGACATACCTTCTTCCTCCATGGCCAGTCAGTACCTCCATAGTTGTAAGTTATTTCCTCTCCAGGATTTATATCTCTTATAGCAAATAAGCACAGGTGCGGCTTTCCATCTACCAGTATCTTTTTTATTCTACAGTTTGGATTAATGTCGTCATCATTGACTAATCTTCCAAGAGTGTTATCTTCTCGGGATGCATCGATACTATCCAAATAAGGTGGTGGTGGTGGTGGTGGGGGTGGGGGGGGAGATAGAGACAAATATTAGAACGTTTAAAAAAAAGCACAACTTCTTAAAGCAGTACCACTGGCTTTGAAAAGATCCAAAAGTTTTGCCAGCTTACATTGATTTATTATAAACTCTGGACTTACCACCAACATCTTTCTTGCCACAAGAAGTCAAACATAAAGACAGCACATGCACTATGATACAGTGTCCTCCTCCTTTGTGCTTCTTCATAGTGTATTAATTCCCCTCTGTACTCCACCACAAAATCTCCTTTGTTAAAAAGAGTCGTGGCAAACACACCCCGCCCTAAACACATAAAAACTGTTAATATCAGATCAAAACTACCATTGCTAGTATGAACTCCACTGCTGCAAAACTACTTTTTTCAAAAATGCTTTTAAATGTTGTAATTTGTGGAAATCTCTGAATTGCAATGCATATGCACCCAAACCCACCTTTATAAGGGTTGATGAACTTCACTTCCAACTTTCCTGTCTTGTCACTAGCCTTTGCTGCATGTTCAGCTGCATCCTGTGTAGGTGGTATTCTACGTTTTATTGAGGTCATTATCCTGTTAAACAGACACAGCGCATGTTATCATTTTATAACCACACCAACAATCTTTTTCAAAGTCTACAAAGTATTTAAACTTGCATTTCGACATCAAAATGGCGTCAGTAATTAAGGTCTATCGGCGGAACCTGCCACCATATATAGAAGAGAAAGCTTTTCTGGTAAACGGTTTTAGCTGAGATATATTTTAGACTACCTTACAATAATTACTGAAGAGGTCTGAACTTAAACATAAAACAGATACGTCGAGTCATAAGAAAGACAATTTGCATGAGGTAGTTTAGCTAATCTCGACGACTCCATCTTGTTAATGGGAAAACATACTTAACTCTCAGGTGTGCCTTTAAATGCGTGGGTTTTATCGATTTTAAAAACAAGCTCAGCTATTATCACCACTTTTTACATTCTTAAATGAAATCGGTACACTAAAATACATTTTAATTGAGAGAACTGATTTACCGTTTCACGTAGTGACGCAGTTGCTTTGCCCACGGTACTTTGTGAGCTCATTCAAAGGTGCACCTCTTTTGTCAGTCAGCGCGGCCCCGGGTGGAGACTAGTAAAACAGGAACCACGTGCTTTCGCCCGTCCGGTATGTCTGTGTCTATAAATCCAAATGAATCACGTGCCTTTGTGAAATAATTTAAAAGGACTCCGTGTTTACTTGATGGGACTGACAACTAATAAACTACCAATGTTTCTGAAAGGTTGCTATTACTAAAGGAGTTGGAATCCAAAGAATTGTAAACTTCTAATTGGTAAGTTAGGATTTCCCCCCCCCCCACTTCCTCTGTAATCTGGCTTCCTTGGGTTTCTGTCACGTTTAGATTCAATTGCTGTAAACTGTTTCCGACCCTTACTCTTACAGTCTTGCAAATAGCAAGGATTTTTTTTCCAGACTCCTTGTTTGATTTTCACATATAAATTGGAACTTTGTTGCAGATGGATACATCTCAAAAGATATAGTGAATAACACTCTAAATACTTAAGTGCTTGTACTACCTGTTGTAAACAATATTGGCAAGCATGTTGTTCAAAAAAATATGTATGTTGTGCATAGCACACATTTACATCCATGTGTGATGATTTGGTATGTCAAATATGTTTTAAACCTAATCTCTAATTAACAAATATTTATGTATGAAACATTAAAATCTTTGTATTATTAATTTACTAATCACTGAGTGACAACAAAATGTAGGAATAAAAGAAACAGCAGAGTAACTCTTCTTCAAAGGGTACTTTGAAGAAGAGTACTGCTCATTCTGTCCCCAAATTTCCACATTGTTGGTTACAACTACCTTTGTTGCTGAAAGACTTGTCACAGTCATTTCTGTTCTCCCAGTTTGAGTTGGCCCAAGCCTACAGCCTCATTTCATGAAATCCAGACTTTTTCCAACTGCCATCTTGTTCTTCTTGTTTGGTTGTGGCTTTCTCCAGAGTTGGTATTGTGTTCGTCTTTTGGTATTAATTCTGCTGTAGAGCAAATGGTTTCCTGAGTGTAAATGATTGGTTAAATGCCAGAGGATTTAACAGAAACTTTAGAGGTTTTGTATTTCTTAACCAGTTGGTGTGTATTTTATTTTCTCTTTTGTAAAACATACAAGAGGAGAAGCTCAGCAGGTCTTTATGACTGGGTCATACTTTGCTACCACAAAAGTGACCGAAGAAACTTTGATAAGAATATTGAATGCAACAGTTAATTTCATTTTAGGATTAATTGCATGTTTTTCAATTGGAATAAATTAGATTAGTCTGAACCATTGGCATGTTGTTACGGAATTGCACATGATCCATCCCCAGACCCCCTTAATCTGTTTTCAGGTCAAAACATAGAAACCATAAATAGGCAGCTGTGTGCAATATTTTAGATATTGACAAGTACTGTTAGCTGTAAATACACAGCTATTTAATAAGGAATTGCCTATGAACAGTACAGAGTTGTATAGACAGCAAGTATATAAAAGAGCATTCTTAAACAGCTAACTGCAAACTTCCGTTAATAGTATTATGTCTTTGTTATCTGGGTAAATGGTTACCCTTTAGTCATTTCCTGTTCATGCTTCCTGGTCATGCTCCTGTTCAGACAAATTTCACTCTACAGAAATAATTTATACATCAAATGTAGCCACAGGTGTATACTTTGAGGAAATAGAAGATTCACTGCTATACATTTTGTGGTTTTCTTTGAAACACTCATTGAGCACAGGCATGTCACTCCTTCCTCCATTGGGCTTCATACACAATGGGGCAAAAAAGTATTTAGCTAGCCACTGGCTGCGCAACTTCTCCTACTTAGAAAGATGAGAGAGGTCTGTATTTTTCATCATACACTTCAACTATGAAAGGCAAAATGAGAAACAAAATCCAGGAAATCACATTCTAAGATTTTTAATGAATATATTTGTAAATTATGGTGGGAAATAATTATTTAGTCAATAAAAAAAGTTCAACTCAATATGTAACATAACCTTTGTTGGGAATGACAGAGGTCAAACGTTTCCTGGAAGTCTACACCAGGTTTGCACACACTGTAGCTGGTATTTTGGCCCATTCCTCCATGCAGAGCTCCTCTAGAGCAGTGACGTTTTTGGGGCCATCATTGAGCAACACGGACTTTCAACTCCCTCTACACATTTTCTGTGGGTTTGAGGTCTGGAGACTGATAGGCCACTCCAGGACCTTGAAATGCTTTTTACGGAGCCACTCCTTCATTGCCCAAGCGGTGTGTTTAGGATCATTGTCATGGTGGATGACCCAGCCATGTTCCATTTTCAATGCTCTCACTGATGGAAGGAGGTTTTGACTTAAAATCTCCCGACACATGGCCCTGTTCATTCTTCCCTTAACACAGATAAGTTGTCCTGTCCTTTTCGCAGAAAAACAGCCCTGAAGCATAATGTTTCCAACCTCATGCTTCACAGTACGTATGGTGTTCTTGGGATGCAACTCAGCATTCTTCTTCCTCCAAACACAAGTTGAGTTTTTACCAAAAAGTTATATTTTGGTTTCATCTGACCACATGATCTGACCCAATCCTCTTCTGGATCATCCATGTGCTCTCTGGCAAACTTCAGACGGGGCTGGACATGTACTGGCTTAAACAGGGCAACACGCCTGGCACTGCAGGATCTGAGTCCCTCTCGGCGTAGTGTGTTACTGATGGTAGCCTTTGTTAATTTGGTCCCAGCTCTCTGCAGGTCATTCATCAGGGTTCTCCATATAGTTCTGGGATTTTTGCTCACCTTTCTTATGATCATTTTGACCCCACGGAATGAGATGTTGTGTGGGGCCCCAGATCGAGGGAGATTATTAGTGGTCTTGTATGACTTCCTTTTTCTAACAATTGCTCCCACTGTTGATTTTTTTCACACCAAGCTGCTTGCCTGTTGTAGATTCACTTTTCCCAGCCTGGTGCAGGTCTACATTTGTCTTCCTGGTGTCCTTCAACAGCTCTTTGGTATTGGCCTTGGTTGACTTTGAAGTTTAACTGGGGCTTTGAACAGGTGTCTTTTATACAGATAACAAGGTCAAAAAGGTGCCATTAATACAGATAATGAGTGGAGGACAGAAGAGCTTCTTTAAGAAGTAGTTACAGGTCTGTGAGAGCCAGAAATCTTGCTTGTTTGTGGGTAAATATTTATTTTCCACCATAATTTACAAATAAATTTATTAAAAATCTTACAATGTGATTTCTTGGAATTTTTTCTCATTTTGCCTTTTACAGTTGAAGTGTACCTATGATTTAAAAAAAAAACAACAAAAAAAACCAGACCTCTTGCATCTTTCTAAGTAGGAGAACTTGCACAATCAATGCCTGATTAAATACTTTTTTACCCCACTGTAAAATATTTTCAGTTCTGCCTCTCTGTCAAGCTCTGGCTCTCTGTCCAGCCCTGTCTCTCTGTCTTCAGCTGTCTCTCCGTCCAGCCCTGTCTCTCTGTCTCCAGCCGTCTCCCTGTCTGTTTGTCTTCAACTGTCTCTCTGTTCAGCCCTGTCTCTATCTTCAGCTGTCTCTTCTACTTCCGGCGCTGCGCAAGCAGGCAACCAGTTTCAGCAGCTCTGCACCAATTCTGTGTTTTTTCTCATTTTGTTGTAGTGTTAGATGTGTTTTTGTGTGTTTCGGTATCCTTATACTCTTAGTTCACACAATGGATCTGACTTTTTTCTGGAAAACTTTGTTTTTATGTACTCTTTTTATGGTGTTAATGTTCGGAGACTGCGAGAGTGACCACGCTCCTATTGTTTACTCTCGGGATCAGCTGATTTCCATCGGGAGCTCCACTGTGCCTCCTTTGGCAGAACGATTTGATATTCCCCGCGAGCTGAGAAGGAAGAGACGCGGGAGACGTGCGGGCATCGGGCGTCCCAGCCAGGGGAGAAGATACAGACCCGTCATCCCGTCCATCATCATGGGAAACATACGATCTCTTCCCAACAAAGTGGACGAGCTGGCAGCGGTAACGTGACATCAAAGGAGCTACTGGGAGAACAGTTTCATCTGCCCGATGGAGACGTGGCTAACCACGCTAACTCCGGACTCACACATAAACATGGACGGTTTTCATCTACTCCGTGCTGACAGAACCAGGGAGAGTGGTAAGAAGAGAGGAGGGGCTCTGGCTGTGTTTGTGAACGATAGGTGGTGTAACTCTAGACATCTAACCATCAAAAAGATACTCTGCAGTAAGGATATTGAACTGCTAGCTGTTAGTATGAGACCGCACTATCTTCCTTGGGAGTTTTCACATGTTATTGAGATAACTGTGTATGTGCCGCCCTCAGCTAATGCTACTGCAGCCTGCGATGTCTTTCGTGCTACCACCAGCAGACTCCAAACACAACACCCACAGGCCCTCTTTCTGATCTCTGAGGACTTTAATCACATCTCCCTGTCCTCCACTCTCCCCACCTTTACCCAGTATGTCACCTGCCACACCAGAAATACCAACACACTGGAGCTGTATGCCTCCTTGATGTTGGCATACAGCTCATCACCTCTGCCTCCCCTGGGGGGCTCAGATTGCAACCTGGTTCATCTCCAGCCTGTGTTATAAACCCTTGGTACGCAGAGAACCAGTTGTGACACACACAGTGAAGAAATGGTCTGAGGAGGCTGAAGAATCTTTGAGGGACTGCTTCAGCTCCACTGTGTGGGAAGAGCTCTGTGCCCCTCATGGGGAGGACATCGACAGCATCACGGACTGCGTCACTGATTACATCAATTTCTGTGTGGAAAACACTGTGCCCATCAGGAAGGTATGGTGTTTTTCAAACAACAAACCCTGGATCGACTCTGAAATAATGGCTCTCCTGAAGGAAAAGAAGAGAGCCTTTAGATCAGGAAATAAGGAGGAGCTGAGATCTGTGCAAAAAGATATGAGAAGGAAAATCAGAGATGGGAAAAAACATCTACAGGAAGAAGATGGAGGACCAGCTGCAGCAGAGCAATATCAGTGGGGTTTGGAGAAGCTTGAACTCAATTTCAGGCCACAAACCAAGCCCTAAGGTCGTAGGAGACTTAGAGTGGGTGAATAACTTGAACCAGTTTTTTAACAGGTTTGGCCAGTCACCCACCCCTCTCCCAGCCCAATCCCATGTGCTTCCAGCCCCTCCAACTTTAATGTCTGCCAACCTTTCTTCTCAGGACCTCACACCTCTCAACTCTCAGCCATCACCTACCCCCTTCACTTCAGAGGACTCCATCCCACAGCCCCCATCCCCCACCATCATCTTGTCCTTTTCATGTGACATGTGAGGAATGAGCTATGCAAGATCAAGGTGCGAAAGGCTGCAGGTCCAGACGGTATCAGCTCCAGGCTCCTGAGGTGCTGTACAGATCAGCTGTGTGGCATCATGGGATACATGTTCAACATGAGCCTGAAGTTGGGGAAAGTACCACAACTGTGGAAGACTTTCTGTGTGGTACCAGTACCAAAGAACAAACATCCAGAGGATCTTAGCAGCTACAGGCTGGTAGCCCTGACGTCACATCTAATGAAGACCCTCGAGAGGCTGGTCCTCAACCATCTTCGCCTCATGGTGACGTCTTCGTTGGATCCGCTGCAATTCGCCTACCAGCCTGGCATCGGGGTGGATGACACCATCATCTACCTCCTGCACTGAGAAACCTGGAAGCACTGTGAGGATCATGTTCTTTGATTTCTCCAGTGCTTTTAACACCGACCAACCAGGACTTCTGAGGCACAAGCTGGAGCTGTCAGGAGTGGACCACCACATGTCCCAGTGGCTACGGGGCTACCTCACTGACCGCCCACAGTATGTGAGGACACAGGGCTGTGTCTCTGACAGGCTGGTCTGCAGTACGGGGGCCCCACAGGGAACGGTGCTGGCACCGTTCCTCTTCACCCTCTATACTGCAGACTTCTCCATCAACTCCCTACGCTGCCATCTCCAGAAGTTCTCTGACGACTCTGCCATAGTTGGCCTCATCACAGGTGAGGATGACTCAGAGTACAGACAGAGGACTCAGGACTTTGTGAACTGGTGCCAGCGGAACCACCTCCTGATCAACGCTGCTAAAACCAAGGAGCTGGTGGAGGATTTCCGCAGGCGCAGACCCACCACACTGACACCGGTGGACATTGAGATGGTGGACTCTTATAAGTACCTGGGTGTTCACCTGAACAATAAACTGGACTGGACTCACAACACTGATGCACTTTACAAGAAGGGTCAGAGCAGGCTCTACCTGCTGAGAAGGCTGAGGTCTTTTGGAGTGCAGGGGGCACTCCTGAAGACCTTCTGTGACTCTGTAGTAGCATCAGCCATCTTCTATGCTGTAGTATGTTGGAGCAGCAGCTTATCTGCAGCTGAGAGGAAGAGGATAGACAAGCTCATCAAGAAGGCCAGCTCTGTCCTAGGATGTCCTCTCAACCCAGTGCAGGTGGTGGGGGACAGAAGGACCCTGACCAAAATAACATCACTGATGGACAAGATCTCCCACCCCATGCATGAAACTCTGACTGAACTGGAGAGCTCCTTCAGTGACAGACTGCTGCACCCAGCTGCACAAAGGAGCGTTATTGCAGATCCTTCCTCCCAGCAGCTGTAAGACTTTATAACCATCACTGCTCCCAACAAAAATAGAACCAATAGTATGTATGTATGTATGTATGTATGTATGTATGTATGTATGTATTGTATAGTAATACATAGTATATTGTTATTTCCTGTAGTTATAATCCTGTACAGTATATATTATTTTATTATTAGTATTAGTAGTAGTAGCGCCGGTCTCTGGCTGCATGATCGCAGATGCTCGCCTCTGGATGAGTGATCTGGAACCATCATTTCGTTGTGTGCCTTGTGCGCACAATGACAATGAGTTGAATGTAATATAATCTAGTATTGTTAATCTTGTCCTGTTGTGTTTTGACATCTTTGCAGCTGTTACACCTAAATTTCCCCTTTGCGAGACAATAAAGGCTGTTTCTTCTTCTTCTCTTATTTGTCCCACAATGCCACAAGAGTAAGATTGGTGTGTGTTGTGTAAGTGTGTGTTCCTGCAGTACCACAACATACCAATAGGGGCCGATACTGAGTTACCTATCTTATACACACCTAAGCACACTATGTTGGTTTTTGTGAATTTTAGGGACCACCCTAAAAATTTGACAGAGTATCCTACTGAACTTAATTTCATTGAATCTAATGCAAACGGTGTGGGGACCAGGTTTTTGGTCCCCACAAAAAATTTGGTTCCCACACTGTGAGTGTGCTATCTGGTGGTGGTCCCCTCTATGGAGCAAAGACAAACACACACACACACACACACACACACACACACACACACACACACACACACACAAACATCTTTTCAGCCCTGTTGTAGTCTTAGTGTCTGTGTACAGACTCTCCATACTGTTTGGGACAAAGAAACCCCACCACAGAGGTTTGATCTGATTGTAAATCATACAATCAATATGTGAATGAAGTGCAGACTTTCTGCTTTTCTGGTTGTTTTAAAGAAAATTAGCATGAACTCAAGAATTACAGCAATTCTTATACACAGTCCAGCATTTTCAGAGGTTCAGCATTAATCGGACCGACTAATATAAATGTAAATGAAAACACTTTTTTTGTTTTCAATCCTCTCTGTGAATTACCAGATTATCATTGAGGACAAATTTGTGTGTCCCAACGATCCCAGGGGTCATGTCGTACGACCTGCCTGCCCTCTCTTACCCCCTCCCGGAGCTGCAGAATTTCATCAGCACACTGACCTGTTAACTCTTTCTGTTTTCCTGCTAAAGGTAGCGCCGGCTGCATGACCTCAGACACCTGTCCCCCCTGTTTGTGTTTGTCTCTATGTCTGTACTTCTTGGATGGGTGTTCTATTAACTGTAATTTCCCCATTGGGGACTAATAAAGTTATTCGTATTCGTAACCCTTCCAGAATCGCACATGTTAAATAAGGTTTCGATTGTTTCCCCTGCTATTAGTTATTCCCTGTCTTTTGATTTTCCCATCGATTCACTTCTCCTTCTCCTCAGGATTCACCCGGACCCCCTTTATGCAAGTGTCTAGTGGTTACATGGATGACCGGCTCTGTAAATCATGAAACCCTGCAGAAGATGGTAAACGGACTAGTTCTTATATAGTGCTTTTCTACTCTATCTGAGCACTCAAAGCGCTTATACAACACGTTTACATTCACCCATTCAAACCCATTCATACAAGCACTTCCATGTGTAACTAAGCTAAGTGCTTTTATTGTCTAACATTCACACACATTCACACTCCAACGTTTGCGTCAGAGAGCAACTTGGGGTTGAGTATCTTACCCAAGGATAATTTGGCATGCAGCCCGGAGCAGCCAGGAACCAAACCGCCAACCTTCTGATTAGTAGGTGCTCTGCTATGGAGTAAGATAACTGTCAAAAAGGTGTGTGCACGATTCTAACATTCGTATTTGTAATTGAGAAACTGTGTGGATTAGGATGGTTTTTCTGTGAGTATGAATCTAAAAGCTGTGAGTGCAGTCTTGTGAATACAACTCTAATTTCTCCGACTCTGAACTCCTCCCCTCTGTGTGGACACGAATCCAAGTTTGTGGGTACGAGTAGAAAAGTGTTGAAATGACGTCACAGGGCGGAGTAATCGATCCTCCATTATACCAAACACAGCAAGCTCCAAATTCAAAGATGGCTGAGGACAATGGACCAGGTGGAGCTACCAGGTACTGTAGTCGGGCCCAGAGCCTGGGCTCTGGAATCAGTCCTCTGGAGAGGGGCTGGCCTCAGATTTAGTCTGGAGTTGCCCTCGGGTGGGTATCTTTGTATCCCCTCAGCTTTCTGCCTGTACGTCGTATCTTTTGTGAATAAAGTATGGGTTTAAAAGGCTTGCAAATCATTGCATTCTGTTTTATTTACATTTTATTCAGTGTTTCGACCAGTGAACAGCTTCATGCTGGGGAACAGGTCCTGTGTCGTGCGGTGCTGTGGCTGGCAAGGCAGAGAGGACCCCCACTCAGAGGCGTGAGCTGATCTTACACTTCAGCTTTAATAGCAAATGTAGCAGCAGCACAACACTATTAACTCACATGCAAACATGAAACTTAAACTTAGACTTGGCTTGAACATAAACTATAGCGTAGACATGAACATGAACCTGAACGTAGACATAAACATGAACAGAAAGCGCACAACAGGGAAGTCATGACAACAGCAATGATGACTACACTGACGAGGACACAAGAAAGAACTGACACAGACTGAGGACTTAAATACAGACACGGGATAATGAGAGGATCGCGAACAGGTGGACACACAGCTGGGAATTATTAAAAAAGACACGACCAGGATGAAAACTAAACACAAGGCAGCGAAGACTAAGACTAACAAAGTAAAACAGGAAACAACTGAATACCAAGACAAACGAGGAAAAGGATTTAGACACAGAGGGACTAAACAGTCACTGGAGAACAGAGATGTGGGGAAGACAAGAACACAGGGATTCAATATAACTAACTATAACTAATAACAAAGTACAGAACACTAACCAACTAAGAATCTAAACAATAAGTAAATTTGGAAACACAAAGAAAAAACCACAAGGGCAAGAACACAAAACGCTGGGCACATGGCCCAGGACCGTGACATCCTGACTGTTATTTGTCCTTATGCACCAAACAACAGCTGATAGTACCCAGCCTTCTTGGAGTTGCTGGGCAGAGTGCTTGAAGGTGCTCCATCCGGTGACTCTGTTGTCCTACTGGGAGACTTGGAGACCTGGAGGGGTGTGACTGGGAGGAATGGCCTGCCTGATCTGAACCCAAGCAGTGTTCTTGTTATTGGACAAACCACAGTTTGTCCATAATGAACATCATGTTCAAACATATGGATGTCCATAAGTGCATGTGGCACCAGGACACCCTAGGCTGCAGGTCGATTATCATTTTTTAAAATCGTGTCATCAGATTCAATTTTTCAATTCAGCTCAGTTTTATTTATATAGCACCAAATCACAACAAACAGCTGCCTCAAGGTGCTTTACATTGTGTGTAAAGACCCTACAATAATCCAGACAAAACCCAACAGTCAAAACGACCCCCTGTGAGAGAAACCGAGGAAAACGGAGAAAGCAGAGAAACCGAAGCGGCAGAAAGGAGGTGCGGAGAAGTTACTTTCAAAGAAACTGAAGAGTGTCACTGTAGATGCTACAAACTGTGTAAAGATCACAGACACGTTCGCTGCTGTAGCCTCCACGTCCTCTGTAACAGCAATGCTCCAGCAACAGCAGCTGTAGGTGAAGACAGCAGCAGGGACAGGCAGAGGAGCAGCCAGAGGTGCAGGCTTTGGAAACCAAGGGACAGAGTGAGCGGGAAAGCGTAGTACGTAAGCAGGTAGTAACGTTAGGATAATACAGGGACTTTGAGGTGATGGATGTAACTTTAGCTCTGTTACATGAGAATAATGAGCAATGGCAATTGATTAGTACCAATATGTATTGGTATTTGCATACTTCCCAAAATCTGGCAGCGACGGCACCTTAATCTGATAAAATAGCAAATGGTCAAGGCCGAGGAGTGTTGGATGAGCAGCAAGTGTCCATTTTAGGCTACATCATAGCATTTTAGATATTTAGGTTAAAGGTGTGCTGAAAGGCTGCACAGTGGTTTGAATTTGTAGCCTCTGTGCTGGTTAAACATGTTTTAAAAAGAACTCAAACAGGTGAAATAACAGATTTTAAAACTCCTAAATGATACGTAAAAGCTTTGTAATTTAAGCTTTGCTAAAGTAAGTGTAAAAAAAGTATAAAAGTGTTATTAGCAAAAGGTATGCTCACACTGAATAAGAGTAAGACAGTGTCAAATGCTTTTAAGACATAGTTGTGTGCTGGTCTAAGACAAAAATGCCAGGGCTGATTTTTTGTCCCAGTCCAGCCCTGTTTTGTGTTTTCTGGTCAGGAGAGCCTAATAATCTGACTGACACAGTATGACACTGCACTGAATCTACTTTAATAAACAGGAATTTAATTTTACATAAAGAACTACATATTGTGCTGAACCTAATTAGTTTTCTTAGTGCTTTTCAAAATGACATTTTATTTCTTTACATTGGTCCATGATTTGATTTGTATTTGGGAAGAAGCAACTTACTAACCACAAACATGGTGTATAGCAGCCAATGTGGACAAAACTGGTGCACAGCTCTTACGCTAATCACTGATCACTGAGATCCCTGTTGTGGAGCAGGGAGTGGAATCACATTTATGCCACTGATATATTGGATAGGAAAGAGGTATTGGCTCTTTTTATAGAACTCCTGTGCATTTTAAATTACCTCATTCGCCTTAATAACCATTTTCTAAAGGCAGTAACAGCCTGTTGATCAAGGAGGGGGTGACATTCCCTCCCTCCTAGATTTGGGGTGGCACTAGCTCAGGAGGTAGAGCGGGTCACCTACTATTGGGAAGGTTGGTGGTTTGATCCCTGGCTGCTCCACTCTGCATGCCAAAGTATTCTTGGGGCAAAATCCTGAACCCAAAGTTGCTCTCCAATGCAACCGTCAGCGTTTGTGTGTGAAGATAGTGAATGAGGCATGTTCTATAAGTGCTTTGATTGCTCAAAGTAGAGTGGAAAAGCCCTGCACAAGAACCATCAGTAACAATCAGTAAGGAAACTCAGCCACAAAGTGGCAGCTCTGTAACAGTGCAGGGCACAGAGTGCTGAGGTACATAGTGCATAAAAGTTGCTCAAAAAATGCAACTTTTATGCACTACATGACACGAGCAGTTCCAACAATGTATAGTTGGCCCATAAAGTGTATACTGACTGCTCTAATCCAAATAGCTTCATATAATGACACTTTCACTTTGTATAGTATTCTCATGTGTCTTCTTCTCCTGATCTGTAGTTACTCTAAGCGAACTAAAGTGTTGTCTGCTACTTACCGAGAACTATGAGACTTATGGTGCTCCAGTGGTACTGTGCACCAGTCTTCACTTTGCAGCTGTACTCTCCAGAGTCTGTCAGTGACAAATCACTGATCAGCAAAGAGGCATCACCTTTTAAGTACTCTCCAGCAAAAGCTACACGACCACGTTCTCCTTCATTTGGGTCAAAAACCCGTCCAGCAAAGTAGGTAATCACCTGGTGGCAGGAAATGAAATGGGTGGGTAATAATGGCAGTAGTTTGTAACATGTTAAGCAAGGTAATGCACATATAGGAAGAGCAACAATATCCAGTTTCTCTACAACAACTAGCAATTCTAGTCAAACAGAGAGCCAAACTGGGCATGAGTAGGATTAATATATATATATATATATATATATATATATATATATATATATATATATATATATATATATATATATATATATATATATATATATATATATATATATATATATATATATATATATACAGCTCAAAATACATTTATTGCACCGGTTACAGAGAAATGCTATTTTCTATCTGCACCATTATGTCGTCTTTTCATGTGGTACTTAGACTATTTTCTACTTAAATGACTAAATACTGTATATTTTCACAGTAAGCCAAAATAGAAAAACTAGTTTTCTGTGTGAGGCTGATTTTTAACTTATATGATTTTCAGAGAAGTTATGCAACAGATGGAAAAGTTAATAATTTCCTCTTTACTGTCTTTGAATAATAATTTTATTACAATTTTATAATAATTTTGAATAATCTTCACTGTTATCTATAAGTAAAAACTGTTTATTTGATGTTCATAGGAATTATTTTTGGTTTTCAGAGCCTGTCTTCTATTGGCCTGACAATGTTTATATGTTTATTATTAAAAATTCCAAAATATTAATTTATCCATAACACTTATGGAATAATAAAAGCATATAATAAAAAAGTAGTCGATCCTAAATAGACATTCAAGCTCATGCATAAAGAGACACATACCACTCTCTGCCTGTTGGTTGGCTTCAGAAGCAGCCATTCAATGTCCAGAGTGGGGTCGTCACCAACCCAGAACTGATGGTGGCAGGGCAGTGTGGCATTGTCTCCAACAACTTTCTTCATCTCTGTCTGTGCACGTGTCATTAGCACACCCAGCAGAACTGCAGAGAAACAGGGGACTTCAAGATCATTGCTCACTGCAGCAGATATCAACACAAGCAGAGTTATACAACTCAAATCCAAATCCAACACCGTTCTCTTACTTCACAGCTATGATGTGGTGACAGAGGCTTTTCTGGATCTGTGGTATTTCAGTCTGAATTTGTGAGATTTGTACCCAATGTACCAACAATATGAACTTCAGTTTCAGCCTTGCAAACTCCTTAACATCCTGCATGAATAGATGCTATCAAATTGTTATTCCTTCACAATCAACTCTTTCCTGTGTGGTTCTGTTTCATTGTTTCAGAGTTTACTTATTGTTCAGATTCTTAGTTTGTATAGTGTTTTGTTATTAATTATAATTATTTATATATTATTCCTGTTCCCATTGTACTTTTTGTCATCCCTGTCTCTGTGTTCCAGTGGCTGTTTGGTCCCTCTGTGCCGCTCCTCTTGTTTTGTGTGTTTTGTTCCCAGTGCTGTGATGAGTCTGTGTCTCTGTGCTTATGTGTTTCCTGTTTTACTTTGTCAGTCCTTGTCGCTTATGCTGTGTTTAGTTCTACTTCCTGGTCTTGTCGTTTGGGATTCCTTGCACCTATGCTTCCCACCTGTTGCTTGTTCCCTTGTTAGGGAACAGGAACAACAGGAACACCCTCAACATCAAGTGGGTCTGCTCTTGTCTGTCTTCCATCCACATATTTCACACAAAAGCAAGAACTGCAGGCAGAAACATGGGTGCACCATAGTTTCCCCAGTTTCACCCACTTTTATATGGAGGAAGTGTAAAACAGGACTCAGTTATCCTGTTCTGGAGCAGCACCCAGAATCAGGTACGTGGATGACACCTGGGTGAAAATAAGATCTCGGGATGTAACACAATTCCTAGATCACATTAAAGGCCTTTACACACTGGGCTCCTACCATTTGTGCGAATGCTTCGTGCAGTAAATCATTTTTCAGACTCACCTGTTCTCAATGCAGCCATTCACACCGACTGTGTCATTTCACAGGACGAATTTGTGGTGTATATTTTTCACATCAAGTCCAATTTTTCTTATTTTCACAAGCAAATAAACAGATGTGCATTTGTCAGCATGAGGTTATATCTTCAATTCAATTCAATTCAATTCAATTTTAATTGTATAGCACCAAATCACCTGGTGGGACTTGAGTGTAAGTGTGACTGTGCAGATGTTTCTTCAAATCTGACGTGGTGTTTTTGAAGCTAGATAGCACTTTGTCACCAGCACAGAGTGCACAACTAACCTTGATGTTGTCATCTTTAGCTGACACAAACTCACAATAGTCCCTGTATCTCTCTCCTCCCTCCATTGTTTAAGTTTGTGTCTCTGTGTGCTATTATTGTCCTCATGCTCAAAACAGGACTTAATTGTCACAATGGCCAGACGTCACTCCCTGAGACGCAAGAAGAAAGCAAAAAATATATCTTTGTAATGAGGAAAATGACAAAAATAGTAACGCAGTGATTTGGATAAGTAACTTTAATCTGATTACTGGACTGCAAATAGTAACACGTTGGATTACTCGTTACCAAAGAAAGTAGTCAGATTAGAGTAACGCGTTACTGACATCACTGATTGTCCTAGCACAGAACCCTGTGGAACTCCATAATTAACCTTAGTGTCTGGAGAAGACTCCCCATTTACATGAACAAATTTGAGTCTATTAGATAAATATGATTCAAACCACTGCAGTGCAGTACCTTTAATACCTATAGTATGCTCTAATCTCTGTAATAAAATGTTATGGTCAACAGTATCAAAGCTGCACTAAGGTCCAACAGGACAAGTACAGAGATGAGTCCACTGTCAGAGGCTCTAAGAAGATCATTGGTAACCTTCACTAATGCTGTTTCTGTACTGTGATGAATTCTGAAACCTGACTGAAACTCTTCAGATAAACCGTTCCTCTGCAGATGATCAGTGAGCTGTTTTACAACTACTCTTTCAAGAGTCTTTGAGAAAAAAGGAAGGTTGGAGATTGGCCTATAATGTCATGGCCGGGGAGGAAACGGACGAGGAAGGACAAACATGCAGGACTCCGGAGATGGGCATAACTTAAAGGCATTTATTAATGTAGGGAAAAACAATACAAAAACCTTTCCGAAGGGAGACGAAGGGAAACCACAGGGAGCACAGGAACATACGGGCACACAACATCAACGACGCGACAAGGAACACATAAAAACTGAGGGCTTAAATACACAATGGGTAATCAGGGCAAGAGGAAACAGCAGGGAACAACAGGTGAGGCAAATGAAACTAATTACACAGGGGAAGCAAAGCTAAACACAAAGCACAAGGAAATCACACTGGCAAAAATAAAACAGGAAGTGAAAAACCAAGGAACACGCAGACGAGTCACAACACTAGGAACATGACAAACATACAGGGAGGACAAACTCAGGAAATAAACTATTAACACAAAACGCTGGGCAAACAGCCCAGGACATGACAGTACCCCCCCCCTCAAAGGCCGGCTCCCGACGGCCAAAACCAGAAACAAAACCAGACCAGGGCAGGAGGCGGGGGACCAGGAAGGAGGGCCCGAAACAAAAACAAAAAACCAGGCAGGGAGCAAACCGGAAGAAGGCCCAGGAACGAAACCAAAACACAAGGAAGCAGAGCAGAGGCAACACAGTCCAAACAAGAACAAAACACGGGGACGAGAAGTAAAAACAGGATGAAACAAAAGCGGCGGCACAAGGCCGGGGAGTTCCAATGTTCAATACAGGGTCAAAAACAAGGAACAGCTCCGGAGCTAGAACAAAACAAAACAGCAGGGGAAAAAACAGTCCACAGTTCAGGGGAGTCAATGGGAAATCCAAAACAAAAAACACACAGTTCAGGAGGCCGCAGAGGCCAAGGGGCCACAAAGCAAAGTCCCAACGAGGGAGGCCGACCGCACTTCCAGCGGCGGCGGCGACGAGGACGAGGAGGAATCACTGGAGGCCGACCGCGCTCCCAGCGGCGGCGGCGACGACGAGGAGGAGTCACTGGAGGCCGACCGCGCTCCCAGCGGCGGCGGCGACGAGGACGAGGAGGAATCACTGGAGGCCGACCGCGCTCCCAGCGGCGGCGGCGACGACGAGGAGGAGTCACTGGAGGCCGACCGCGCTCCCAGCGGTGGCGGCGACGGGGAGCAGGCACTGGAGGCCGACCGCGGGGCATGCGGCGGCGGCGACGGGGAGCAGGCACTGGAGGCCGACCGCGGGGCATGCGGCGGCGGAGACGGGGAGCAGGTACTGGAGGCCGACCGCGGGGCATGCGGCGGCGGAGACGGGGAGCAGGCACTGGAGGCCGGCCGCGGGGCATGAGGCGGCGGAGACGGGCGACCCCGGGCTCTGGTGGGGAACCCTCGGGCGGCGCGGAGCGCTCGGACTGAGCGAGAGCCCCTGGCGCGGAGCGCTCGGACTGAGCGGAGACCCCCACCGGCTCGGACTGAGCGGAGACCCCCACCGGCTCGGACTGAGCGGAGACCCCCACCGGCTCGGACTGAGCGGAGACCCCCAACGGCTCGGACTGAGCGGGGCCCTCTGGCTCGGAGCGCTCGGACTGAGCGGAGACCCCCATCGGCTCGGACTGAGCGGAGACCCCCATCGGCTCGGAGCGCTCGGACTGAGCGGGACCCTCTGGCTCGGAGCGCTCGGACTGAGCGGAGACCCCCAACGGCTCGGACTGAGCGGAGACCCCCACCGGCTCGGACTGAGCGGAGACCCTCTGGCTTGGAGCGCTCGGACTGAGCGGAGACCCCCAACGGCTCGGACTGAGCGGGACCCTCTGGCTCGGAGCGCTCGGACTGAGCGGGACCCTCTGGCTCGGAGCGCTCGGACTGAGCGGGACCCTCTGGCTCGGAGCGCTCGGACTGAGCGGGACCCTCTGGCTCGGACTGAGCGGGACCCTCTGGCTCGGAGCGCTCGGACTGAGCGGGACCCTCTGGCTCGGACTGAGCGGGACCCTCTGGCTCGGAGCGCTCGGACTGAGCGGGACCCTCTGGCTCGGAGCGCTCGGACTGAGCGGAGACCCCCACCGGCTCGGACTGAGCGGAGACCCCCACCGGCTCGGACTGCTCTGCAGGGTGACCAGTCGAGTCTGAAGACGGAGGTGCGGACTGAAGGAGTGCGGGCAGAGGCATTGCTGAAGGCCTAGATGCTGTAGCGGGCCGTGGTGCAGGCTGAGTGGCCGTCACCCTGGGCAGCAGGGGCTGCGTAGGGGTCAGTGTTGGTGTGGCTGACACAACCGGCTGCGTGGAAGCAGGCCGGGGAGCGACTGGAGCTAGAGCTGACTGAAGGCGAGGGAGAGCGACTGGAGCTGACTGAAGGCGAGGGAGAGCGACTGGAGCTAGAGCTGACTGAAGGCGAGGGAGAGCGACTGGAGCTAGAGCTGACTGAAGGCGAGGGAGAGCGACTGGAGCTAGAGCTGACTGAAGGCGAGGGAGAGCGACTGGAGCTAGAGCTGACTGAAGGCGAGGGAGAGCGACTGGAGCTAGAGCTGACTGAAGGCGAGGGAGAGCGACTGGAGCTAGAGCTGACTGAAGGCGAGGGAGAGCGACTGGAGCTAGAGCTGACTGAAGGCGAGGGAGAGCGACTGGAGCTAGAGCTGACTGAGGGCGAGGGAGAGCGACTGGAGCTGACTGAGGGCGAGGGAGAGCTGCTGGCTGCGTGGAAGCACCCTGAGAGCTAGGGAGAGCTGCAGAGGCTGACTGAGACCCTACTGCTGCAGCTAACACTGAAAACTGATGCGGAGGCTTGGACCTAGCTGCCCCCACCCGCGGAACAGGAACGGGTGCAGAGGTCAGCCCGTCCGTGGCTGCCCCCACCCGCGGAACAGGTACGGGTGCAGGGGGAGCTGAAGGGACCGAAGCTGAGGAGGAAGCTAAGGGCGTTAGAGCTAACTGCGAGCTAGGGGAGACTGACTGCGAGCTAGGGGAGACTGACTGCGAGCTAGGGGAGACTGACTGCGAGCTAGGGGAGACTGACTGCGAGCTAGGGGAGACTGACTGCGAGCTAGGGGAGACTGACTGCGAGCTAGGGGAGACTGACTGCGAGCTAGGGGAGACTGACTGCGAGCTAGGGGAGACTGACTGCGAGCTAGGGGAGACTGACTGCGAGCTAGGGGAGACTGACTGCGAGCTAGGGGAGACTGACTGCGTGGAGACTGACTGCGTGGAGACTGACTGCGTGGAGACTGACTGCGTGGAGACTGACTGCGTGGAGACTGACCGGGAGCTAGGAAGATCCGGCTGCGTGGAAACTGACCGGGAGCTAGGGAGATCCGGCTGCGTGGAAACAGACCGGGAGCTAGGGAGATCCGGCTGCGTGGAAACAGACCGGGAGCTAGGGAGATCCGGCTGCGTGGAAACAGACCGGGAGCTAGGGAGATCCGGCTGCGTGGAAACAGACCGGGCGCTAGGGAGATCCGGCTGCGTGGAAACAGACCGGGCGCTAGGGAGATCCGGCTGCGTGGAAACAGACCGGGCGCTAGGGAGATCCGGCTGCGTGGAAACAGACCGGGAGCTAGGGGGAGCTGGCGCTACAGCTGACTGGGGAGACTGAGCTGGCGCTACAGCTGTCTGGGGAAACTGAGACTGTGCTGGCGCTACGGCTAACTGGGGAAACGGAGAATGAGCTGGCGCTACAGCTGACTGAGGCGAGAGTGACCGTCTCCGCGGCGTTATACCGCTCTTCTCCCGCGGCGATTCTCTCTCATGCTGCCGGGAGCTTGGTCTTCCTCCGTCAGCAGCAGGCAGTGGTGACGCGGAAGTGGTGGGAGGCCAGGGACCCCTGTGACCCAGGAATCGGAAAAATGACTCCTCTGGAGTCATTCCGGGCGCCGGCTCCAGGAAAACGTCTCTCCGCTTCCTCTGGTATCTCGTCCTCCGTGGCTGCGGCGACTGCTGAAGAAGGGAGGGGCCAGCGAGCGGAGTGACAGGTGAACGACGATGAGGGGAACTGTTCCGAAATGCTGGGCCCCCCAGCGCCAGACGAGTGCCATTGTAGCGGCCGGAGCTTGCGGGGTCTTTAGTATGGTCGCGTCGTTCTGTCATGGCCGGGGAGGAAACGGACGAGGAAGGACAAACATGCAGGACTCCGGAGATGGGCATAACTTAAAGGCATTTATTAATGTAGGGAAAAACAATACAAAAACCTTTCCGAAGGGAGACGAAGGGAGACGAAGGGAAACCACAGGGAGCACAGGAACATACGGGCACACAACATCAACGACGCGACAAGGAACACATAAAAACTGAGGGCTTAAATACACAATGGGTAATCAGGGCAAGAGGAAACAGCAGGGAACAACAGGTGAGGCAAATGAAACTAATTACACAGGGGAAGCAAAGCTAAACACAAAGCACAAGGAAATCACACTGGCAAAAATAAAACAGGAAGTGAAAAACCAAGGAACACGCAGACGAGTCACAACACTAGGAACATGACAAACATACAGGGAGGACAAACTCAGGAAATAAACTATTAACACAAAACGCTGGGCAAACAGCCCAGGACATGACATATAATTAGCTAAGACAGCTGGGTCAGTGATGGCTTTTTAAGTAGCGCTTTAATTACAGCCACCTTGAAGGCCTGTGGTACACAGCCAACCAATAAAGACTGATTGATCATTTTTAAGATTGAAGCATCAATAAATGGAAAGACTTCTTTGAACAGTCTAGTAGGAATGGGATCTAATAAACATGTTGCTGGTTTGGAGGAAGTAACTATTGAAGTTAACTCTGAAAGATCAACTGGAGCCAAAGAGTCTAAACAAATACCAGCAGTGCTGAAAGCAGCCGAACATGAAGATAAATCTTTGAGATGGTTATGAATAATTTTTTCTCTAATGTCTAAAATGTTATTTGCAAAGAAATCCATGAAGTCACTACTAGTTAAAGTGAAAGGAATACTCGGCTCTACAGAGCTCTGACTCTTTGTCAGCCTGGCTACAGTGCTGAAAACAAACCTGGGGTTGTTCTTATTTTCTTCAATTAATGATGAGTAGTAAGATGTCCTAGCTTTACGGAGGGCTTTTTTATAGAGCAACAAACTCTTTTTCCAGGCTAAATGAGCATCTTCTAATTTAGAGAGACGCCATTCCCTCTCCAGCTTTCGGGTTATCTGCTTTAAGCTGTGTGTTTGTGAATTATACCACGGAGTCAGGCACTTCTGATTTGAAGCTTTCCTTTTCAGAGGAGCCACAGTATCCAAAGTCGTACGCAGTGAGGATGTAAAACTATTGAGGAGATAATCGACCTCACTGGGAGCAGAGTTTAGGTAGCTGCTCTGTACTGTGTTGGCACTGAAGAGCATAATAATGAAAAAATTAGATCCTTAAACTTAGTTACAGCACTTTCAGAAGGATACTGTAATAAAACTTATTCCCCACTGCTGTGTAATCCATTAAAGTAAATGTAAATGTTACTAAGAAATGATCAGACAGGAGGGGGCTTTCAGGGAATACTGTTAAGTCTTCAGTTTCTATGCCATATGTCAGGACAAGATCCAGAGTATGATTAAAGTGGTGGGCATGCTTGTAACCAGGTGTCATTACTGCCAACGTGACTTATGATCCTACCCAATCTAGGTTTACTTTTAGCCAGCAGTTTCAAATTTCCTTGAATGTCGCCTGCTCTGGGCCCTGGAAGAGATTTGACTATGGTTGCTAGTGTCATTAGCTTCGCGTTTCTCAAAGTCGCCAATAACCAGAGTTTGTTCCTCGGCAGGTGTGTCGCAGAGTGCGGAAAAACGGTTAGAGACGTGAACAGGTTGGTGGTGTACCCGGGGCTTCTGTTTAGGACTACGCTTCCTCCTCACAGGCCCTTTTTCCACCGACAGAGTGCCAGTATTTGAACCGTTCAGCGTTTTTTTTCCCACTGCCAAAACACTCAGAGCTCAGCCAAAAAACGGGTTCAACTCCGGCCCCTCAAACTAGCTGGTCTCGAACCAAGAACATGTGACGAAAGCAGCAGAAGGGCATGACTCTGCCGTCTCAACATCAAGTTTTCTACCATATCACATGTGTATTAATGAGGAAAGTGAAGCGATTTTCACGGCTGTGAATTAGGTTGGACTCTAAGGCTGAACTTGCTGCTTTGTATCAGTTCATATCACAGATAAAAGGACACAAAGTGCGTACTTGTCGTCTTGCTCTAATCGCTGTCTGTGTTTCCCTCAGTGCTGCACACAGATGCTGCAGTAGTTTGGTTTGGACCCTAAAACGTATTTGCAGCACAGAAAGGGGAGCGTGTTCTCCCACGTTTGTGCGCTTCGGCTTCCGTGTGCAGACGAGGACCCGCCCACACTCATACGTAAAGGAGCAGTTCACAGAAACGCGGTGGGAACGCGGGTCCGTTCTTAAGCGTTTCGCCGGTTCATTGAAACCGACACCAGCACTGACACCTCAGCAGTGGAAACGTAGCATCAGTGCATCATGGGAACCCCCCAGCAGCCTAGGTCTATTGCAGCATAACTAAGGGAGGGTTCAGGGTCACCTGATCCAGCCCTAACTATAAGCTTGATCATAAAGGAAAGTTTTAAGCCTAATCTTAAAAATAGAGAGGGTGTCTGTCTCCTGAATCCAAGCTGGGAGCTGGTTCCACAGAAGAGGGGCCTGAAAGCTGAAGGCTCTGCCTCCCATTCTACAACCCCAATTCCAATGAAGTTGGGACATTGTATAAAACATAAATAAAAACAGAATATGATGAATTGCAAATCCTATATTCAATTAAAAACAGTACAAAGACAAGATACTTAATGTTCAAATGGATAAACTTTATTGTACCAGCTCAGTTATTACTTTAAATGGTAAATTTATTTTAATATATGTATATAAATACTGGATACATGCATCACCTGAGCTGTCAGCTCCACCCGGTCCATTGTCCTCAGCCATCTTTGAATTTGGAGCATGCTGTGTTTGATATAACGGCGGATCGATGACTCCGCCCTGTGACGTCATTTCAACATTTTTCTACTCGTACCCACAAACTTGAATTCGTGCCCACACAGAGGGGAGGAGTTCGTAGTCAAAGAAATTAGAGTTGTATTCACAAGGCTGCACTCACAGCTTTTAGATTCATACTCACAGAAAAACAATCCTAATCCGCACAGTTTTTCAAATACAAATACAAATGTTAGAATTAAATTATCTTACTCCATACAGGAGGGATGGGAAACTAAGCCATGCTGCTAGTGAGTCAGCTAAGAGCTAGTCTGTTAGAGAATTCCCAAAAACTAAACAAATAATGTGAATACAGGTGATTCAGTAGAAAGTGTGGTTGGGATAAAGCATGTGAAGATTACACTGAAATATGTTATCTAGAAAAATCAAGCTGCACAGATTATACAGCTAATAATCAGGTCATGATTGTAAATGAGAACTGGTTCTCAAACCTTTTACCTGGTAAAATAAATAAATAAAATAGACACAGCAATGCACCACTGTGCTCAGGAACAAACGGTGATACGATACTGCAGTGAGAGCCAACACCAAGTGACAGCACGAACCCATGTAGGCAAAGGGAGAACATGGAAACTTCATAGACACCAGCTAGGATTTTAACGACGAACCTTCTTGCTATGAGGCAACAATGCTAACCACTCTCTATGTGCCTTACAGTACCAGGTATTCCCAGGTGGTATGCAAGTGCTATCCTCGCCCAACCCTGCATGTCTCCTGAAATCAGATCAGATTGGGTGTGCTCTCAGCGATATGGCCCTAAGCCAAAATTTTATTGTTAAAAACAAACAAACAAAGGATTCTTGCCTGTGAGAAAACTAATAGACACATGCATAGATAATTTCCCGTGTGGGACCTCTCACTCTAAAGTTTATTTCACCTGTCAGGGGGCTGAAAGTTTATGGTTGTGACAGTCCAGACAAACAGTTCACCATGTAAAAAATAAGACAAATTTAAACATATACATAAATGGCATACACCTATTGTTTTAAAAAATGTCAGTCACATCCCCTAATAATTGTGTGTGTGAACATTGTGTTGCTGCGTGCTCACAAACATTTAGTAACCAAATTAGTTGCTGTGTAGCAACAGTGCTAAAACCTACCATGCCAACAAAAGGCAGCTAGGTGACATTTACTGATGAACTGGTTAAAACAAAACAGTTCATCAAAGGGGAACACAATAAATACACAACTGAAAAGATTAAACTGGTGTCATTTTGACTAGAGGACATCTCTCCCACAGTATCAGCTGAGGGACAGTGCCACCACAGTTACAGGCTAACCTACCTAGATTACTATAACGTTGAACCACTATAAATACCTTAAACATTCAGTGAGTGTAACCTGCCCTGGTTACATTAACAATATCCTCAAACAGAGAGGACTCATGATACAATGGGTATGATCCAGAGGGGCTATCAGCTTACCGGCCACAGCAGGAAACTAATTGAGACTGGCACTGCTGACTGGCAGGAAATTATCCAGAGGCTGAGGATGAAAGCCTAAGCTTCCTATTGATTCTCCTTTTATTTATATATCCTTCCTTGGACACTGATCAGCTGTACGGACTGTGACGCACTGCTGGCCTGACATCTTTGTGCCCAGTGTGGGAGAGCAAAAATAGAAGAGGAGCAAGTGTGTGTCGACAGCAAAGTGCATGTGCGTATGTTTAATACAGATTTTTTTTTTGTACATAAATGAGTTCATATGCATTTCTGGCTTTGCTCAGTGTTTTTCTAAAGAAAATGTGTATATGCATGCATGCGCCACATGTCCCAGTACAATAATGTCTGTCAGCGATTATCAGCCAAAACAGTCTGCAGCGTGCTGGCTGGTGAGGAGCTTTGTGTCTGTGAAAAAGCCCCAGGGTTAGTTGTATAACCTCTTTTCTGCTCCTTCCAGTGGACCTCTCGCAGGACCAGAAGCAGCAAGGACCCACTTGGGTGTTTGGTGGTGCTTTCAAAAGGAGTGGCTGTGGCTCAGGTGGCGGAGCAGGTTATTGGACGGATGCTGTTCGAGCCCTGGCTGCTCTAGTCTGCCAAAGAACCCTTGGGCAAGATACTGAACCCCAAGTTGCTCTCCGATGTGTTCATTGGAGTGTGAATGTTAGATAGAAAGCAAATAGGTGTAGAAAAAGGTGCTTGCATGAATGGGTGAATGCAGACATGTTGTATTGAGCGCTTTGAATGCTCAGGTAGAGGTATATAAGAACCAGTCCATTTAGCATTGACTTGGTGTTGGCTCACTGCAGTATCGTATGACTTTCTATTCCTCTTACAACACATGTTGGTGTTTTGAGTAGCTTGATACCAAGATGGTGGCGTGAGTAGTCGCAGCAGCCCGTTTGGATTGCTTTTGCCAAATAAGCAGATAAATAATTGAAAATCGAACAGCATTTCCAGGACAACAAACAACTGCAGCATGTGGCTGCCCATCCCTCACGGTTGACCCCTCCCTCACTGCTCAACTGAACACCTTCTTCTCTCGCTTTGATAACAACAACAACATGAGAGTGTCATCTCCAGCACCCCTCACCCACAGTCAACATCCCTCACACACCTCCACCCCCCTCCAAGAAGAGGGGCATGTGCTGGTATTGCATCAGTACCAGGTTGAGCAGGCTTTGCTTAACACTAATAGCAGGAAGGCAACTTCCTCTCATTTCCTCTGCAACGGACCACAGCACATGAGACTTGGAGACCTCTACTCATCTAACATCCTCCTCAACACAGGCACCCCCCAAGGCTGTGTTCTCAGTCCACTCCTATAGTCACTTTTTACACAAGACTGTACCCCCATTCATGACACAAGCTACACATTCAAGTTTGCAGATGACACAGCTGTGGTGGGGTTGATAACCAGTAATGATGAGGCCGCCCACAGACAGGAGGTCCAGGCTGGCACATCCTGCTGCCAGAGTAATGACGTGCTCCTCAACATCAACAAGACAAAGGAGCTTGTCACTGACTTCAGGAAACATAAGGACACAGTGCCAGTCTGGTGATTGCTGGGGAAAAGGTGGAACAGGTGGGGAGCTTCAAGTACCTTGGTGTTCACTTCTCAAGGGACTTAATATGGGTAGTAAACACCAGAGAAGTGGTGAAGAAGGCCCAGCAGAGACTCTTCTTCCTGCAGTCCCTCAAGAAAACTTGGCTCCCATGAAAAGGCCTCACCAACTTCTACCAATGCACCACAGAAAGTGTCCTGATTTATGGATGCACAGTGTGGTTCTCCAGAGGATCACCTGCAGCGGATCATTAAGACTGCATCAAAGATCATTGGTGTCCCTCTCCCATCCCTGGACCAAAACCACTCTGCCCGACTGAGAAAAAGAGCTGAAAAAAATCCAGTTGGATTGCACACACCCTGGACAGCATCTCTTTGGTACCCTCCCCTCTGGCAGGCTCCGGGTCATGAGTGCACAGACAGAAAGACTTAAACACAGTTTCTTCCACAGAGCTGTAAAAGCTGAGACTTGACACTTTGTATCTCTCTGAACTTTGCACTTCACACTCTGCACCTTACCCACATTCACACTTTATGGACATTTAAGCCTATATTATCTTAATTTTGTTGCTATTTACAATTATTTATGTTTATATTTGTTGCTATTTTCTTGTTTCTGTTCTTGTTTTTTGTTCTTATTTATATGCTTGTGAACTTTTTTATCTTGTTCTCATTTCTATGTTGCTGTGTGTAAAGGGAGAGAGGTCAAATAGGATTTTGTTGCATGGAAATGTGCAAAAACAAATAATTTCTAAATTCTAAAAGAACTTGTGTAGCTTGAATAACTACAAACTTTTACATAGCATCTTATTTCACAATGTAACCTACATGTGCTTTATCAGAGCACACTTTCTCTTCTTCACTAGCAGTATGGCCTGCGATTCTCTAGCTGTCTCATTTCCCTGTGTCAGATGTTTAGTTAGTCCTTAGCCTCTTTTAGTGCTAATCATACATGTAATAAGTGCATCTTTTTTGTAGCTTTGGAGGCTCAGCTACAAAATAATATATAAATAAAATAAAAATAATCCTATAACTAGCCAGAACCCGGTAGTCAGTGCAAGCCAAAGTAGCTTAGCCCCAGTTAGCCCCAATTAGCCCCAGTTAGCTGTCCCCCAGCAGTTCTTCTGGAGCAACTGGGAAATCAGCCTGGCTGGGTGACTGTGAGGAGGAAGTGTAGATCAAAATGTAATCCCAATGTATGCCAAGAATCTGTTCACATTTCAAATCCATTTTTTCCCCACTCTGTGACACACCCAGCAAAGAAAAAGCTTGGGTTACTGGTGACTTTACTCTTAGAAATATGAAGCTAGAGGCTCCAGCAACCACAGTCCAGTGTATTCCTGGACTGAAGCAAATTTGAAACTGCTAGCTGAGGGTAAGCATAGATTTGGTTAGACTGTAATTCATGGAGCAGTAATGACACCAAGCCATATCAATGTGAGGTCACTAAAATTAATGCTGAGTAAGTGTGTAATTTTGCCAAAACAATGCCAGACTCTGTAGTTCTCTGTAGCCCCCTCCTCAGCTGGACTAGTAGTGACATGTTCAGCTGAATGTTGTCCTTAAACCGCTCACTGTCTGAGTGGTGTCCACAAAATGATGTGAGAAACTTTGTGGGGAAAACCTGGTCTTGTTAGGAGAGACAGGATCCATCCCACTTTGGATGAAGCAGCTCTCATTTCTAGAAATCTGGCTGAATTTATTAAACACCCTAAAATATGACTACCCAGCGTTGATGCCAGGAAGCAGAGCTGCAGTCTTTCAGACATGGATAAAATTGTTGGTACCCTTTGGTTAAAGAAAGAAAGCCCCACAAAGATCACTGAGATAACTTGAAACTGAAACTTAAAAAAAAAAAACCTATGAAACTGAAGCACCCTTAACTTAATACTTTGTTGTTGTTTGTTTTGAGGCAATCAAATCCAGTGATTTCTGTAGCTGTCAGTGTGATGGAGCCACTCCCTGTCATTATGTACTTCTGTCAATCATGTGAATGTATAACACACACGTGCAAGTGCTCCCCCATTAGTGAACATGTGCTGCACTTTGTGCGACGCAGCAGGAAAATGTTATTGCACGGTGCAAGCATAAAAAGATTGGATTTCAGAGTGCAGCAATACTATTGTCATGTTGTATGTGAAAGACCCTTAATGCAGTAATGAATTTTTGTTTGTTTTTTAATTTTAATATGAAACTTGTTGGGTTTATACATTATAGCAGTCTTAGAATTATGACACTGTGCCACCGAACTCCCCCCAGGTACAAATTTTCCTGTGCTAAATTCAGATTTGCTTTACTGCAAAGAGGAAGTATGTCAGTAATTGTGTCAGTAAACTGTGGAAACTGTGGAAACTGTGCCACATGTGATTTTCCTGCTGGTGGGACGGCTCAGCTCTGTTAGGTGGGACACATCTGATCTGAGGGGTCAAAGGAGGCACACACGCATGAAGCAGGAGTTCATCTCAGCTGCTCAGGCCAGGATCAGTCCATGGAGACAGCTTCGAGACTGGCAGCCAGCTGCCATTAATTCTACTCAGTCAGCAGTTATGAGTCCAACAGGATTTTCATCTATCAGAATACTGAGCTGTCACACTGGAGCTCAGATCACCTTTCTTGCTCAGTAACGAGGTTGTTGTCACTAACTTTGTCAGCAGCTACTGGTATCAACCGCAAAATGATCCATAATCTACAAGCAAATCAATAACAGCCACAAACAACGATCTGCGGTTTCTGTACTTGGAATAAGCAAAGATTTGGCCATAAACTGAATAATCGCTAATTAACATTACTCGTCACAGCTAATATGACGAGTAACATTAACATGGAAAATACACATTCATTAGGGGAACCCGAACCTATACAACAAATATGATCATAGATACTCCTTTAAACCCTTCTGTAAAATAAGGAGTGCTTAAGCCTATTTGTAATTAACAGTGGCTTTACAATCAAATACTGAATATTTGATTAAAGCAGCTGTAAACTTGTCTTTGTTAGAACTTAATGTGGCACCTCTCCTAATATCTGCTGTTACACGTACAGACAGCCCCTCAGAATGACTGCGTCCAGCTGAGGTGGTTCACACAGGTACACTGAAAAAACAATGTTTGGTATAGTAAAATATACTATACTTATTCACTATAATGAACTATTGTAAATTTCACAAACTACAAGAAAAATATAAGGAATCAGTGTATACATGAATGTCTTAGTAAAAACTGACATATTTGTAAAATGTATTGATGTAATAATCAGATGATGTAGACAGCGTGAGTTTTATCATGGATTTGCTGCTATTATTTCAATCATTTTTTTCCACTTTCACACAAACTTAGAAAGACTGAGTAAACTGTACTACAAAAGTTCAAAGTTCATACACCTGCACACTGCACATGCCTGTTTACAACAGCCGCCAGTTTAGCTTTGAATCTGAGCGTGTTTGAGTCGTTACTGGTGCTACTGTCCCTGGATGATTAGGTCAAAAAAAAAAAATAGCTCAAAAAAACCTGAAAACCCCCTCAAAACAGAAATCAAAGTGCCAAAAAAAGGACTCAGTAATGAGCAGCTCCACCATTCTTATTGATCACTTCAAACAATCGTTTGCTTGCTTGATGCCAGTGTTTCCAGGAGGCTAGTGGGAACGTTGGCTTCACGAAGGGCATCCACTGTCGGGAACTGATGTCCATTTTTGTAAACTTCCCTCGCCATCCATCCCCAACTGTTCTCAATCGGATTTAGATCAGGGGAACATGCAGGATGGTCCAAAAGAGTGATGTTATTCTCCTGGAAGAAGTCTTTGTCAGGTGGGCATTGTGAGCTGCAGCATTGTCCTGTTGAAAAACCCAGTCATTACCACACAGACGAGGACCCTCAGTCATGAGGGACGCCCGCTGCAACATGTCCACATATCCAGCTGCTGTTTGACGCCCCTGCACAACCTGAAGCTCCATTGTTCCATTGAAGGAAAATGCACTCCAAATCATGATGGCGCCCCCCCACTGTGCCGTGTAGAAAACATCTCCTTGTCATGCCAGTAACGTTGGAAGCCATCAGGACCATCAAGGTTAAATTTTTTCTCATCAGAGAAGACAACTTTCTTCCACCTTTCAGTGTCCCATGTTTGCTGCACCCTTGCAGAGTCCAAATGGGCAGTTTTGTGGCGTTGAAGAAGACGTGACCTTTGAAGACGTTTTTTGTTTCTGAAGCCCTTCCCTCACAGATGCCGTCTGATGGTTATTGGGCTGCAGTCAGCACCAGTAATGGCCTTAATTTGGGTAGAGGATCGTCCCGTGTCTTGACAGACAGCCAATCGGATCCTGCGGCTCAGCGCTGGTGAAATTTTTTTTGGGTCTACCACTTGACGTTTTTGTTCCATAACCCTCAGGATCATTTAAAAAATGCAAAATGACTGTCTTACTGCGTCCAACCTCAGCAGCGATGGCACGTTGTGAGAGGCCTTGCTTATGCAGCTCAACAATCCTACCACGTTCAAAGTCAGTGAGCTTTTTTGCTTTTGCCATCAGGAGGTCTGGACAGTGTAAAGACTTGACAGAAAATGACATGGAATCCACATTTTTGCACAGCTTTTGTTTTTTAAAGGCTGTGGTCTTAAACTTTTGATCAGCTGGAAAAATCATGTTTGAGTGTAAATGTAGTTTTCAATAAATTTCCTGCTCCAAAGTTTTTGTCTCTTGCTCAGATCTCTTCTTCTAGCATTGTGAAGCTCTACTTAGAACCTTCTTAAGATCCAATAGTGCAAAATGCAAATTCTTGCAATTTTTTAACTGGTCTTAAGATTTTGATCAGGAGTGTATTACATCTCATCATTCCGTGATCAAGCAAGACCAAGTGTCCACTACAAGGGACAGGACAAAGAATAAATAATTTCAAGCATAAAAACATGCTGTATCATGTTTCTTTCAACCATAATACTTACATTATCTTTAAAAAAAAAAGGCAAAATATTAAAACTTTTTTTCTTCTGGGGATGCAAAGTTGTCTCTCTGTGCTCAAAAAACTGATTCTTGGACATATACTCTCTTGTTTTCATTTAACAGCTTAGTGAACAAGTGATGCTTCAGTGTTAATGACTGTTTTCATAGCACCAAAGCACTGAGATGAGATGTGAAGCTGTTTTCTGCAGCCTCATATAATACTGTGGTGAGAAACTACTTGCAGACCGTCAGGTAAACCAAGGTTTTTATTTAATGACCCTGTTTAAAATGCTGAGCTTTAAAGTGCAGGCTACCCAAAGGGTATATTGGAGGAAGAAAAACACAGGGCGGGGGGGGGGTGTACATGATGTCCTGGTTGTCCATGGTGCTGATAGAGGATCCAGTGGATGTATCTGTCATTCTTTAAGCCAAGGAGGTACTGCCAGGATGAGGAACTGCACCTAAAGCTTGTGCTCCACTTATGGGCCTCGTTGATGTCCTGTTTACTGCACGCTCCCCAACACTGTGCTGCACTTTTGAGGTGTTTCAGAAACTGGCATCGGCATTTCTGTACAATTCCACCAACTCAGATTTCCATCTTACAAACGACTGATTCACCGGACCCTTCACGTCTTTAAATAAAGTTTCACTGTCCAGAAAAACGGACTCCCAGCTTGTTCAGGTTTGACTGCAAACACCAGTGACTGTTTACAGGCCTTTAACTTCCCCAGATTAAGATTAAGATTTTATCAGATTAATTGATTTTTGATTGCTATAGGGAACTAATCTTACCACAGATGCTTCTGGAGTACACAGTACGTTTAATGTACTTATGTACAGTTTTAAAGGAATATATTTCCCAGCTGCTCTGCTGAAGACTCAGATTCACTTTATTGTCATTGAGATGCAGCGCAGAACAAATTTCGCTGCATCAGGTTCCCAAATAAAAACACCAGATAAATAAATAAATAGAAACACCATGTTCTATGGTATTACAATATACTGCACTATGTTGCACTGTATTGCACTGTAGTTGTGTAGTTTACAAATATTATGTAGTAAGTAGTAGATACTATATAATAAATTGTCTTAAGATTTTGTAGTGTTCAGCAGTCTGATGGCAATTGGAAAGAAGCTGTCAAGTAACCTTGTGTTTGTGCATGTCAGCCTGTCGTATCTTCAACCTGAGGGCAGGAGAGAAAACAGTCCATGAGTGGGGGTGTTTGTCATCGGTGATTCTGGTTGCTCTCGACAGACAGTGTAATTTTGCCAGGTCTCCAAGGGGTGGCAGCGTGACCCCAATGATCCTCTCTGCAGCCTCCACCACTCTCCTCAGTGCCTTTCTGTCAGAGGTGCTGCTGCTCTCACACCACAGAGAGATCCACTCTCTGTAGAAGGTGGTGAGGACTGATGTGCTGAGGTGAGCTCTCTTCAGCCTCTGCAGGATGTGCAGGTGCTGGTGAACCTTTTTGACAGTGGAGACGTGCAGGGACCAGGTGAGACTGTTAGCCATGTGAACCCCCAGAAACTTCAAGTGTGGGACAGTGTCTGCAGCGGTGTCTCCGATGTAGACTGGATTGCACACGTGCTGTTTTCCTGAAGTCAATCACCAGTTTCGTGGTTTTCTCGACATGCAGAATCTTGTTGTTTTTGCTGCACAACAGTCCACAAAAAGCTTCCCCTCTTCCCTCCCACTGTCATCGGCATACTTTATGTTGTGATCACTGTGATTTGTGCTGTACTGCACAACAGCTGTGGGTCATCAGAGTGTAGAGTATGTGATGGAGTCTGACCTGTTGGTTCCTCCCTGTACAAAGTCCAGTATCCAGTTCCTCAGGGAAGTGTTCAGTCCCAGTGAGCCCAGTTTGTTGTAAGATGTTGTGGGATTATAGTTTTGAAGGCTGCATAAAAATCCACAAATAGTATCCAGATCTGTGCATTCTTGTTTTCCAGATGTTTCAGGGTGAGATGGAGAGCAGTGGAGCATCCTCAGTAGAGGAGTTTGGGCAGTATGCAAATTGAAGGGTCGAGTGAAGGGGGTAGGATGGAGGTGATATTGCCCTTGATCAGCACTTCATTAATATTGAATTACAGTTACTCAAACTCCACAGGAAACCATTAATTCTCATTTTAGCAATCATACAATTACAGGATCAACTATGTCTGGTTTACCTTAACATTTGTACAGATAAAAATTTAGTATGTATTTATTTATTGTGGTAATCTACGAACATGAACAAAATTGTTGGTACCCTTCTGTTAAAGATAATGATAAAAGACAAAAGTAATAATAAATAAAATTTTCTGGAAAATTAATAATTGAAAATCAGGCATTGCTTTTGAATTGTGTTGTGAATTATTTATGTGTATTTGTGTGTACCTCAAGCTTATTCACTGAGATGATTAACTTAATGATTTTTCATTCTCTCATCTTTTATTCTGGTCACCGCAGAGCCTACAGAGAGCTTTGCAGGACATTATCTACATGGTTTAGCATTTACTGTCAGCAGGGGGCAGTGTCCCAAACTTCTAGTCCCTGGGCTACTCTTTGTTGTGGTGTTGTCTCTCTCTCTCTTCCACTGCATGTCTTTTGTCCTGTGTCCCCCCCCCCCCCCCCAGCAGATGACCCCCCCTCCCTGAGCCTGGTTCTGCTGGAGGTTTCTTCCTGTTAAAAGGGAGTTTTTCCTTCCCACTGTCACCAAGTGCTGCTCATAGGGGGTCGTTTTGACTGTTGGGTTTTCTCTGTATTATTGTAGGGTCTTTACCCACAATACAAAGCGCCTTGAGGTGATTGTTTGTTGTGATTTGGCGCTATATAAATAAAACTGAATTGAATTCAATTAATAGCACAGCGACACAAACATAAACACTGGAGGGAGGAGAGAGATGCGCGTTTTCTAGCTGAAATACAGGCACTATTGTGAGTCTGTGTCAGCTAAAGATGACAACATCAAGGTTAGTTGTGCACTCTGTGCTGGTGTCAAAGTGTTATCTAGCTTCAAAAACACTACGTCAAATATGAGGAAAAATCTGGAGTCACGGCGCAGTCAAACGTACAGAGCGAGTCGCATCAGGTGGTGAAGCAGAGCTGCGGCTAATGCAGGAGCCCCCCAGCACCCAAACAACAAAAGCTGGACTTCGGTACAAAACCAATAAGTGCCAAAAAGTGATCGTCTGCCATAAAGTGATCCCAATGTTTCTGTGTGCTTTTATGTGTAATGTCTTTGCTTATATTAGTAAACTGAGTGCAGTCAGCATGATTTATGAAATGAAGAAATAACCTGTTTTTCAACAATCTTTAGGAGTCTGTGTTGTTGTACCTTCATTATAATCAATCCAGAGCTTTTTGGCCACTTCAAATATCTTTATATAACTGTGATGTCATATTTGTTGTAATTTCTGCAGCCTTCTGATCCAGATTTCTGTTTAAAAGCACATTTTTAATGTCAGTGACAGTTTTATTTTTATTCTTCTTATTTATATGTGTGTGTATATATGGTTGCAGATACAAAATACATTTCACTGTGCATTGTACTGTGTATAACTGCGTATGTGACAAATAAACACTATCTTATCTTATCTAGACAGTTTTTACCTTAATTAAAAACAAATATATAAAAGTCACTTTGCCAAAAACTGAGTGCAGCTTCTACCTTGTGACAGAAATGCTGTTTCTCACTCAAAATGACCTGATATCATTCATGAGAGATATGTTTGATATATGCTTCACAGATTATAAGTGAACCAGTCATTTACAGCTCTTTAAATACAGAGGATCATTTTTTGGCAAACACCGGCCGCTGTTGAATCTAACTAATAAAGTAACTTGTAATCTAACTTAGTTACTTCTAAAACTAAGTAATCAGTAAAGTAATTAAGTTACTTTTTAAGGGAGTAATCAGATTACGTTTTCAAGGTAACTATGCCATCACTGGTGGAAAACAAAATCACCCTTTTGAGGGCTGGATTCAGAATTCCAGTAAAAATCAAAGTTGAAAATTGATTAAACTGTTTCCTTTTTTACATTTTTTGAGAGTATACTTCAACTGTGCTTTAATAGAAAAAATATAAAATGACTCACAGTAGAGTCATACTATTGCTTTACAAGTGTAACTGTTCACACTGCTCTTCTTCTGAAAAATGTGGGTCAGCTGTGAGCCTAGCATAAATGAATTAGAGCGAGTGCATGAGCAAAAGAAAAACAGAGGAGTCAGCAGTGAAACACCAGCTGTGATTCAAATACATGTATAAATTCATAACGTACCAAATCAAGCACTTCAGGTGTTTTGCATTATTTTTTAAAAAGAAGGGATGACATCAGTGTCTTTCTTGGGAGCTTGTAGCTTCCCTCTTCAGGCTGTCAGTAAATGTGCAGTGATGAGTAGCAGTCGCTGGTGTGTTTACAACATGATCTTAAGGTCAGACCACAGGCCGAATGCTGTGAAAGATACTGTCAGGGCCTTTCTGAAGGAGCACAGCAAACAGCTGCTTGAGATGTGAGGCTGATGTTGAAGCTTTCAGAGGCTCTGGCTCTACTATAAGTTACCCACATGTATGGGACATTGAGTTGTAGGCTGTCTTGTAGTTAATTCAGGTAGTCCTCAGGCTAGTCTTCCTGGCCTTAGAGTCCTGGTGTACTGCTCAGTCAACCAATAGCTTTGACCCTGTGGTGTTATTTCCAACGCCCTTCTGAGCTGCACTCATGTTAATTCATGTGCCCATTCAGCTTGGTTGCTATGATGAGAGGAGCTTCCATGTTGTGGAGAGCCAGGTAACTGGCCAGTAGTTAGAGAGATAGAGATAGATACTTTATTGATCCCGAAGGAAATTAGGGTAGATCGATGATGTCATAACTTTGTGGGGAACCTTCATGATCTGGATTGTTTAACCCTGTGTCAGTCAGTCTGGATGAGTACTTCCTGTTAGCAACCCACTTATGTGTGCTGCCAGGCATTTATGAAGCGCCATTAGCTTCTTTACCCTACAACAGGAAACGTCAACTGGTGGCCCGCGGGCCACATCTGGCCCCCTGAGTAGTACTGCCACAGGTACTGTATGCCAATCAATCATCATCATTAAATACCCATCCCTGACTAGTCTGAATTATGAGAAGCCTTCAAATTCCCATTGCCCATAAATGCCTACATGTCCCTAGAACCAATCAGAATGCCAGATCAGACCATGTGACTTCAAGCATTTTCTGGCTGCAGTGAGCAGCCGGCTTTTGTTGGTGATCAGATTGTAAACACAGCTGAAGGCGAGTCTGAGCTTGTTTTGTGTAGAAAACCTGATCAGATCTGTTTAACTAAAGGAAGCAAAAGTCGTAACAAGTTTTCTGTCGGTGAACCTGCAGAAGGATCGTTACTGGCTGCAATGGGGGGGGGTGCAGTATCTACTGTTCTGTAATTGTTAAAATAAATCTGCTGCCATTTTGTGCCATTGTGTCTGATATTTGGGCCTTTTTCCTTCATTCACACTGATCAGAGGACGGACTGAAGATTTTACTGGTTTTGCCTCAAAGCAAAATATTAGTTATTAAAAACTAGGTACATTACTATATTTGCATTTTTGAAAAAAAAGGCACCTCACCATCACCTGTGAAATGAAATGACTAAAATTTACCTTAAGATCCAGATTTTAAAAAAAGCTCTTTTAAAGAAAAGTGTCCGGGCAGATTTAGAAGGTTTTCCATCTGAACTCTTCGTGTTTCTGCATTCATTTATAAAAGAACAAAAACTCTTCAGTAAAGTAGATCGTGCAGAGATAAACTCGCTGCTCTCATCTAACATTTTATTGTTTCCCTGATCATCATATCTATGAGCATAACTGCTGTGTTTCCATAACAACTGTCAACAACACAGAACATGTGAGTGCAAGACTTGCACATCACATCATTAAAAATAGTATAAATTTGAAAGGAAAATTGATATACCAAATGATAATATAAAACTTTACAAGAGCATCTGGCCCTCAGAGTGTCTGCAGAGAAAAACTGCAGCCCTTGGACAGATGTCGCAGATGACCCCTGACCTACAATATAAAGCACATTGGGGCAACTGTTGTTGTGAATTAGTACTATATAAATCAAACTGAACCGAACTGACTAACATCGTTCTGAGCCTCCCGGATTTTGGTTTCCAAACTTCTTTTTAACAGGGGGACCACGGTTGTGTCCTTGGTTGTATGGCTACCTTGAGTCTAGCTAAGTCTTCATCCTCAGCTCAGTAGATACATCTTAGATACATCGTTTCAGATGGTTAGAGTTAAACAAGAGTTAGTTTTTCCTTCCCACTGTTGCCAAGTGCTTGCTCATAGGGGTCATTTTGATTCTTGCACTTCCTCTTGTAATTATTGTAGGGTTTTTACTTCACAATATAAAGTACAACGAGGCAACTGTTTGTTGTGATTTGGTGCTATATAAATAAAATTGAATTGAATTGAATTCCTACTCTCAGTCACGTGGTGGACCCGCTGAGCTTGCACACCTGGCTGTCATCAGTCTGTGGTGACAATGAGGTTACTTTTATAGATAATATTAACTTGTTTTGGGAGAACAGAGGCAGAGGTGGCAAAAGTACAGTCATTCTCTACTTAAATGGTCAATGCAAATGATAGTCAGTATAATTTTTAAGTCATGAACTGTTAGAGTATAAATCAAATTTTATTGAACAAACCTCCCAATGATAACCCAATGATAAAAAAAACCTCGAAGTGCAGTGTTCCAAACTATTATGCACAACGGAATTTCAAAACATTTTATAGGTTGTAAAGAACTGCAAATGGTCATTGCCTGAATTTGCAGCATTAAGTGGTCACATTTATTAAAATCAAAAGCTATTTCAATCAAAAAGATCTTCACAGGCCAAGTTACATGTTAACATAGGACCCCTTTTTTGATATCACCTTCACAATTGTTGCATCCATTGAACTTGTGAGTTTTTGGAGAGTTTCTGCTTGAATTTCTTTGCAGGATGTCAGAATAGCCTTCCAGAGCTGCTGTTTTGATGTGAACTGCATCACTTATTGTGGTGGAGGGGGTTGGTGTGTCCCAGTGATCCCAGGAGCTATGTTGTCCCGGGGCTTGTGTCCCTGGTAGGGTCTCCCATGGCAAATTGGTTCTGGGTGAGGGGCCAGATATAGAGCAATTGGCCCTATGGGGTCAGCCTTCACCCCGCTTCCGGGGTGAATGCTGGTGCGTTTTGGCTGCCGCTATCCTTGCTGCAATCTTTTTTATGTTTGTATGTTTTCTATGTTTTTGATCTTGTGTTCTGATCTCCAGACTCACAATAATGTGGCCCAACAAGTCATCTTTTTGGATCGTACTTTTCTGGATTCTCTAGATCCACCAGCAATTAGCCTCTCAGAGCCATTCTGTACCTGCTTCATCCCAAATAGTCTGTTGTAATTCACCAGTCATTACCTTTTCTAGTTTTTTGCTTCCACCTCTGGCAGAACTTCAACAGTATTCCGAGAGAGGCTGAGGTCCGAATGGACCATGTTCTGCACTTCCATTGTTGAGGCTGCTGCTCAGAGCTGTGGCTGCAGGGTAGTTGGTGCCTGTCATGATGGTAATCCCCGAACCAGATGGTGGTCCCCAGAGGTGAAAGGAGCCATCAAGCTGAAGGAGTTTTATCGGGCTTGGTTAGCCTGTGGGACTCTGGAGGCTGCTGACAGGTACCGAGAAGCCAAGCGAAACGTGGCTCAGGCGATGGTCGAAGCAAAAACTGGGTGTGGGAGGAGTTTGGTGAGGCCATGGAAAAAGACTTTCGGAAGGCCTCGAAGCGATTCTGGCAAACCGTCAGGTGACTCAGGAGGGGAAAGCGGTGCTTTACTAACACGGTCTATAGTGCGGGTGGGGCACTGCTGACTTCAACTGAAGCTATAGTCAGTCGGTGGAAGGAATACTTAGAAAAGCAAGAAAAGCACAAGACTAATAAGAGAGTAATAAAAGTCCAGAACTGAGCAAGTATTCAGCAGCAAAACACAGCACACTCAGAAGGGTTAGCAGATGCTGTGAAAAAGACGGAAAGGAAGACGGTGCTATTTATACAGAAAAGGCTACTCGAGGAATAGGACACAGGAGGGTAATGAGATGCAGGTGAAGGTAATCAAAGACAATGAGCCAAGACGGGGCGTAAAACTAAACAAAAAGCACAGGAGACAAATGACTACCAAAATAAAACAGGAAGTTAGAAACAATAAACAGGGAAATGTGGACAAATTAAAAAAGCTTAACATAGGGCAAATTACACAAAAGAATGGGAAACAAACTAAATCCCCAAAAGACAAAAGCAATACATAAAAATCATGACATGGATAATAGCCACACTAAGAACTGAACAAAGAACAGTACCATAAACATTTAAAGGTCTTAGACCCAGGAATGTGACAGTCCTTGCTGGATGTCATTTACAGTCTAATATCTTAACATTCCCACACTGATGCTAGAGAATATGTTTATTTTCAATAATTGCTGTGAGTGTCTCATCTTGGCCTGACTAATAAAGTGCTTGTTGTCCTCCACCTATTTTCTTCAATCTTTTTTTCTTGAGTCACAGTGAAAATCTCTGGGGAAATGATCTTCAGCACCCTCGTTGTTTCAGCCCAAGTGTCCCTTTTTTTATTTTTTAATCCATTATCATTCTGTGGAAACACTTCGGAAAGCTGTGGCTTTTCTGGCCTCTTACTCAAACATATTTATTCACTTTCTCCTGCGTTTTGGTTCAGCAGTGTAGGATTATCTCTTACATCATCACCGCTCCATGTCAAGGTAAACTTGTGTCCTTATATAGAGAACTGGGGATGTGATGGTATGCAGATTGCAGCAGCCCATGGGTTTAGAATGAGACTGATTCACTAACTTATGCACTGTGGTGAAAATTAAATAGGACAAACATTTCATTAATCCTGTGTTAATATCATGTAAGAACATTTCACATATTAGTGACTGAGCCCCATTGCATATAAAAAAATTTCATCTGCTAACAAAGAAGATGGAAATAGATCATTGAGGAGTCATTTGGTATGTATTAGATCTCGCTTCATTTTTTTCCTCCAAGGCTGTAATGTACATTATAGCTTAGGGTGATAAATGTGCTTGAGTGGGAATTGCTGGCATCCTGATGGCAGGCCACCTAACAGCCACATCATTAAGATGCTTTGAGATGAGAGTCTCTTCGCGTTTGTTCCCCTTCATGTCAAACTGCTCATGAATACACTGCCCACTGCTCCAATGTCAAATGAATCCCTGAGCACCAGCATGTTCACCCCCACATTAATGTAATTCATGCTGACAGAGCGTCACGACTCCTGTGAGGGAAACTCCTCCCATCCTTCTCCAGGTAGACTAAGATCAGATCATGCACTCTGGGCCGCCTGCAGATTGACAGCATGCTACAAACAATGAGACTGCAGCTGCAACTCTCACAAGCTGTTTCACAGAAAGGAGACTGAAGGACTCAGAATGAATGTGTTTATGGGTCAGCTGCAATGTACAGGTCATGTAGAGCTGCTGAAATCAAGGCATCAAAAGGCTTATGACACATGCATGTATGGACCTTATTGCAATTCTTAACTCTCGGTGTGGCCTTTAAAAGAATCTATTTGACACTTCATCTGGATTCAGTCATTTATTCATTTGGTTTATATAGTGCCAATTGAGTACAATGCCATTTTAAGACACTATATTTTAAAGATATAGAAACTATATCTTGTTTGTGTGTTAATAAAGGCCTTTAAAAGTAGTAAATTCAATTCAATCCAATTTTATTTATATAGCACCAAATCACAACAAACAGTCGCCTCAAGGTGCTTTATATTGTAGGTAAAGACCCTACAATAATACAGAGAAAACCCAACAGTCAAAATGACCCCCTATGAGCAGCACTTGGTGACAGTGAGAAGGAAAAACTCCCTTTAACAGGAAGAAACCTCCAGCAGGCTCAGGGAGGGGCAGTCATCTGCTGAGGGGGGAGAGAGACAGGGGTGTTGGTCAGGGTCACCTGATCCAGCCCTAACTATAAGCTTGATCGTAAAGGAAAGTTTTAAGCCTAATCTTAAAAATAGAGAGGGTGTCTGTCTCCTGAATCCAAGCTGGGAGCTGGTTCCACAGAAGAGGGGCCTGAAAGCTGAAGGCTCTGCCTCCCATTCTACTCTTAAGTATCCGAGGAACCACAAGTAAGCCAGCAGTCTGAGAGTGAAGTGCTCTGTGTAGATGTAGTTCATCGTTCCCTCTCTTTTAGATCTGTGTTTTGGTGTTGGTAACACTTCGTTAAAATAGTATACATTTGAAAGGAAAATTGATATATCAAATGATAATATATCACTTAGGATACAATATTAATTTTATTTTACTTTACAAGAGTGTCTGGCCCTCACAGTGTCTGCAGAGAAAAAACTGCAGCCCTTGGACAGATGTAGTTGATGACCTCTGACCTACAATATTAGAAACAGTAACTGCAACAGATGATCACAGACATGACTTGTTTCTTCTGACACAGCTGGTCATCTAACAAAGGTACTGAGCTGGTCTTGGTTGATTTTTGGAAATAAAAGTATGCTTTAGCTAAATTTGAGACATACATATTGTCTCAACATACACAGCATATACCAATGCTTATTATTGTGTATGCAGATGGAAGTTGTTTAAAAAATGAGACATCTTTAACTTGGTGATTAAGGAGGTTTCTCTTATTCATGTTAGGTCTGATTGCAGACTCATCATACTGTCATGTTACCAAAGGTGACTCGTCCCACTATATTTGTGACCTCTCATCAGGGGTCAGTTTTTATTGGGTTGCGTGACAAGATAGTGACAAGGTTGTGACTAAGTCTGCTGTTCTGATGGGGAAACAGCAGTTGTGATGATTGTACTGATGATGGTGATGTCAGTGTGGCCTGAAGCCTCTGAATTCCAAGCAGACCTCTGCTGCCAGATCGTATAATGCTGTGTAACACGATGTTTAACTCTTTTTATTGTAAAACAATAGAAACTGTCCATTATTCCTTTCAGACTCTGCTTTTGTGGATTTTTTTTGCCCCCCAAATACATAAATCTATTCTTTTTTCTTTTAATTGAACAATTTGACCATTTTCTAGGCAATTCTTTAAGAGAAAACAGCTTTAAAAAAGGTTTAAACCTAAATGAAAACCACTGGTAACTGGCATTATATGGGAAAATGATAGGTATATGTAATAAATATATAAAGCAAAGTTTTAGGATCAGAAATATATTTGCAGTTTGTTTACATGTGTAGAACTAGGAAAACATAGTTTAAACCCAAAGACAAGACAAAAGTGGAAATTTGTTACCCAGTGTAATCAGTGAACAGAAAACAGTGAAATCCTTGAGCTGACTTATATTTTGTTATAGTTTCAATGATTTTTGAAACTATCGGGGGTTTCTCTGTAATTATTGTAGAGACAATGCAATACAACATAAAGTGCCTTGGGGTGCCTGTTGTGATTTGGTGCTAAATAAATCAAACTGAGTGGTTAGCACTGCTGCCTCACAGGTTCAAACCCACCTCGGCTCGGGCCTTTCTGTGTGGAGTTTGCATGTTCTTCCCATGTTTGTGTGGGGTTTTCCAAACACATGCAGTTAGTGGCTTAGGTTAACTGGGGATTCTCAGAGGTGGGAAGTAATGAAGTACAAGTACTTCGTTACTGTACTTAAGTAGATTTTTCAGGTATCTGTACTTGAGTATTTATTTTTCTGACTAATTTTTACTTTTACTCCCTACATTTTTTCACAGATACCTGTACTTTCTTCTTACATTTTCAAACAGACTCGTTACTTAAAGTTTAACGTCTGAGAGAAGTTTGTATTTCCAGTCAGTGCACCGTCACACATCAAACAATCTGAGTCTGAATGGAGGAGCAATAACACATAAGTGACACTCATACTGGCGTATCCTCCATCCCCGGGGCTTACTGCATGCAAAGAGATGAAAGAGTTAAAATGATATAGTTTATGTATCATTTATAGCACTGTGCTCAGTGGTTACAGTGGGTTGGACCAAGTGCAGATGTCTGTAAGTTGTGCTCGCAGTACTTTCAGCATCTTAGCTAGCTTACATCTTTGTGAGTTCACTTCATCCACACAGAGCAGTAAACCTCAGAGCAGCAGCAGCAGGTCAGCTGATCACAGCCTGCACACCAACATCATTTACTGCAGCTACAATAGAAAGCTGTGATTCTTCTCCCCATGCAGAGCCACTACAGCTGATCTTAGGGTTCCTCCACCTTCTGAATCCCACTGTAACCCCTGAGTATCCTCATGTTGGTGTTTAGGTGGAGGCACAGTCATCCTCTACTATGGAGGACACAGAGAACAGAGCTGTGTTTAAATTAACTTTCACAGTTTGTGTCCTACAGAACACATTCAAGCTGAGTGCATTCATTAGGATTAAAATTTAGATTGGAATAATGTTTCTATTCTCATGTATTATTATTACAATAATATATAATGAGGTTCAGTTAGCTTTACACAAAAATAGCAGGTAGAAACGTCCTCCAAAGAACTACTTTTACTTTCTTACTTTGAGTACATTTCAGAGCCTGTACTTTTTACTTTTACTTGAGTAAAGAAGTTGTAAGATAAGATAAGACATACACTTCATTCTCTAATGCTTCTACAAATTTGAATTATGATTGTTCATTCAGTACCAGGCTTAGGCTATCGGATAATCAAGATCTCAACTCACTTGACACTTAGATAGGATGAGAGGGTGTTTTTCCTCCAGTGGCATCGCTCCTTTGCTTAATCTCCCACCAACTCTTAACATCCCATCTTCCAAAATTGGATCCAGCCTGTAGATGGAACTTTGTCTGCTTACTGTTCCCTTATTAGATAGCAAGGAAGAAATTTCATCCCCAAATCTTTGCTGCTGACAATAGCATATGATGACCAACTCAGCTTCCAACAGATCTTTGAGTGTCAGGGTTTTAACCTTTGATGTTACTGTGGCCTTTTGTCCTACCATTTGCCCAGCTTGTGGATGAGAATCTTTCAAATCCCTTCTTTGACGACTGAGCTGCAACAAAAGTCTTTTTAGCCTGAGAAACCAAGCTACTGACACCTTGAGTTTCCTCCAGTCTGAGAAATAAGTCATGAGTTGGTCAGTGGCATTGAGGGAATCGATAGCAGTGGAATTAACCAAGGCCTCCTTACTGACCTCTGGATCATCAGAGTCCACCTTACCAACAACAAAATCTTCCGGCCACTCTTCCTCAGCCTTCCAAAGAAAACTGGGGCCCTTGAGCCAACTGTGGTTCTTAAGTCAGGCGCTTTCATCCCCCTGGATGCAGCATCAGCTGGGTTGTCTTTAGAGCCAATGTGCTTCCATTGGGAAGGGTTTGAAATTTCTCTTATAGTGGAGATTCTATTTGCCACAAACGTGTAAAAACGCTTGTCCTCATTAATATATTTCAAAACCGTTGTACTGTCTGTCCAAAACACAGATTCATCCAGCTGCATTTCAAGCTCTGCTCTAAGCATCACGTCCTCTCTGGCTGCCAGGACTGCAGCTGTTAGTTCTAACCGTGTAATGGTTACAGATTTTAGTGGTGTCACCCTGGCCTTTCCCAAATGGAAGGCAACATGAACATGGTCTTGGCAGTCCCTCAGTCTGATGTAAGTTACAGCCCCATAGCCATCCTTACTGGCATCGGCAAAATGATGTAATTGGCTGTGCTTGAGGCCACCAAAACCCTTGGGCTTCATGCATCTTTCCACCTTGAAAGATGCTAGCAACTTGCTTTCTTCCAACCACCTTTCCCACTGTTTCAGGATATCTGCTGGCATGGCATCATCCCATCCACAGCCCCTCCTGCACAGCTCTTGTTGCATCGTCTTGGCAGGCAAAGTAACTGGTGACAGAAAACCCAAAGGATCATACACTGAACTAGTTGTGGACAACATTCCACATCTGGTTAGAGACTGCTGTTTCACCTCCATCTTGAATCTGAAAGAGTCTGACTCAACACACCAAAGCAGACCTAGCGCCATCTCAACTGGAAGATTGTCTCGATCCAGATTCAGCTCCTTTAAATCCTTTGCCCACTGATCCTCTGCGATTGACTGCAACACTGATCGACTGTTACTTATCCATTTTTCCAAAAAGAATCCACCTCTTTTACATCTGGATAGCCTCTTTGTCTGATCCCAAGCTCATCAAACAGTCGTCAACATAAAAATTTTGTTTGACACCATGAACAGTCTCATCAGTCTCCTTCTGGCCACCACAGACAGCGTAGGAAGTCTCTGTCTGGCTCTGCAACCTTCACTTGGTGGAACATAGCCTGTATATCACCCATAAATGCAATAGGCTCCTGTCTGAATCAGGTGAGCACTCCAAGCAGGGAACTGGTGAGATTAGGCCCTTGCAATAATTCACCGTTTAATGATGTTCCTTGATATGTGGCACCACAATCAAACACCACTCGTAATGCACCCTTTCAGGGATGATGGACACCATGGTGAGGAAGGTACCATACCTTTCCTCTTCTACCTTGCAACTGCTGCTCAGGCACTTGCTCAGCATAACCTTTATCAATGACCTCTTTGAGAAAACTTGAACATTCCTTATGAAACTGTGAGTCACATAAATTTCCTCCTTAATCCAAGTATCCTCTGCTTCAATTCAATTCAATTTTATTTATATAGCGCCAAATCACAACAAACAGTCGCCTCAAGGCGCTTTGTATTGTGGGTAAAGACCCTACAATGCTTGGCCACTGTAAAGCTGTTTGGTAGGATAACATCTGGTCTTTTAAACGGCAACTTCAGGCAATACCTGTTATCCTGTAGAGTTGCATAAGACTCCATGACTTCTAAAAATCTGATGTCGTCTCTTGACATTTCCTTTTCCTCTGAGGTCCTTTCATTAAAGTCATGGTTATACTGATCGTTCAACATAGACTCCAGGTTAGACACAGATATTTTATTCACCACAACAGAAGAATGGTCCACATCACAAGTGCCACTGTTTCCATTCAAAGGGCCGTTGATGACCCAGCCCAACACTGTTCTTATAGCATATGGGCCATCTCCAGAGCTGTTGACCACTTCCCAATGTTCCAATATCCAAGGAGCATTGATTCCCATCAACAAGTCAACATTGGCATTTATGGTAGGGATATGAACCTTTGACAAATAAGGCCTCTTTTCCATATCTGCGGTACAGAGATATCATCTGAAGTGACTGGCATCTGTTTCTGTGTGAGCACTTCTGGCAGTGGATAAAAATTGTTTCCATCCAGCCCTGACACCTCAATCCCAAACAAGGAGTATGCTGGAACAATCTTTTCCTGCCCCATTGTTTTTAAAAGAAACTGAATCCTTTTTCCTGAAATATTCAATCTCTGCATGAGATGTTCTGAACAGAATGTAGCCGTGCTACCAGGGTCCAGAAATGCATACGTCTGCATGACCTCACTTCCCTTACTGGACTTGACCTGTACCGGAATAATGGAGAGAGTGCCACGATTCCTTCCGGCCCCACATGCCTGAGGAAGAGTTGATGGTTCAACTCCAGTTGGCTTATTTGTTTGTTCTGATTCAACATTTGTCTTTGGAATATGAAGCACAGTGGGATGTTGTTGATTGCACACTTCACAGATCAAGCGTTTTTACACTCCCTGCATATGTGTCCAGTCCATAAACATCCAAAACAGATTCCTTTCTCCTTTAAGAAATGAATCTTCTCTCTGTGTTTCTTACCTTTAAACAGTTGGCATTTCTCCAAAGGGTGAGCACATGAACAACAATAACAATGCAGACTCTGTTTCTGTAGACTACTTGTCATAGCTTTATCTTCAGAGGAATCCATCGATGTTACTGTAGTAGCAAAACTACTTTCTTTCCCTCTGGTCCTTGTTTGTAATTTAAACTTGCTAGAAGGTCTTGAACCAGTTATATTTTGTGGTACATGTCCGCAAAGATTGGGTCAGATAGAATCCTCACATGCTCCTCCAAAAATACAACCACGTCAGTGAAACAAGCTCTCTGGTTATAGGTTTCCATAATGTCATGAGCAACAGCTCTCCATCATTCTTGGAGTTTGTATTACAGTTTGTATTACAGGTGTTACAGGTTACGGGTGTTACAGGTCCCAAGCGTCAGGATTACTGCAACAGTGATGTGCACAATCTGAACAATAATAGAAGAATAATAGAACAGGAGAGAGCGATGATGACGACGACCTGCTGTTAACCCTTTAATGCCGGGCGATCTCTGCTGAAGCGCCCGTTACTTGCCCTCAATAGCGGCGAACAGCTGATTGAGACGTAGCGTATCAGCTCGGAGTCGGCTGATCAAAGGAACGTTGATCAGCTGGCTTTTTACCGTAACTCCGCAACCGTTTGTCCTATCGAAAAAATGCAAACGGTTCCTGAAAGCCCAGAGATTGCACGTCACAGCCATATAGGGGTATTACGGTATTTGTTGCCAGAAGTCTGCAAATGGCGGCACTTTTGAAGTATGTCCTGTCAAATGGGACACATTCGGTGTTAAAGGGTTAACATCCAGATTGCGTCTCATTTATTTGTTATAACCAACAAACCTTTCAATGTACAATATCAATGCTTTCCTTTACTGTTCTTCATAAACTTTGTTTATCTTACACACAAGTAATAATTAACTCCAACACATTACCTTTGTCATCTTGTCACATCACCAGCCTTCACTTACATGGAGACAACTAAGGCACAGTGTATTACACAGGATAAATCAACTGGTTTTAAACTTAATTGCATTTAGCTGCACATTAACTGGTTTAAACATCAAAATGTGCACTGATTTTAACTCACTAATAGTCAAAAATACAATTACAAGATTTACAGCAAATATAACATTCAACACGGCATCATTCCAACTTTATTCCTTTTAATTCCCACGCTTAATGTACAAAGAACAGTTTCTCTCTCAATAAATTCAGTTAAACTTACTTTGCTCTCATACTCCAAGTTACTTTATAAATCACAAATTAACACACTGAATATTATTCAAGCAAAAGCAAAACAAAACTCCTAAAACCCGAGTTGTTAAGATATCGCGGTCTTTCATTCACCTAATCCCGCGAGACTTCCCCAGCGCAGGCTAGCATTCTGCCGATCTAAACCTCAGCTGACTAAACTTGCAAACATTAGCAGAATGTGTCACAGTGTCATCTCCTGATACAATAAGAAGGTAAGCACATTACAGAATAGTTTTGGTGTAGTTTTACCGTGTACTGACCTGAAGACTAATAGAACAGGAGAGAGCGATGACAACCGGAGCACTACTGTTAACATCCATCTGAGGCAGACGGGAGGTCCGCCCCCAGCCCAACCCAGAGCAACGCTCACTAAACAAAGGTTCCGCTTCGCCACTATTTCTCTCCCATCCACATCAGGACAGAACTCAATACAGGCAGATTAATACGCCAGAATGGAAATAAACCCCTCCTGAGCTGGCATTTGCTCCCCCTGCTCAGAGCTGTTCGACCTGTTCAGCGTCTCTTTCAAGTTCTTGTTCTCTTTGTCCATTGTCATTTTCAAAGTCTTGGACCAGTTCAGTTTCATCTGGGCATTGATTCTCCATGGGAACATTTTCATTTGCAGTGTCTAGTTGTGAGTGTCTCTCTTGTCCCACAGGTGTGAAAACCTGACCTGGTTCTGGATCAGTTTAAGTGGCTGGTCTGTGTGGTCCAGTTGTTACTGGGACTCAACAGGGTGCGATTAAATCCCTCGGCGGGGTTTCCCTGTGGGTGGTATGGTGTGGTATGAGAGTGACTGACACCTCACAATTGCTGCAGACCCCTGAACAGTGAGTTTTCAAATTCGCGACCCTGGTCATGGTGTAGCCTAGCAGGGTAACCGAAGCGAGGAATGAAATCACTATATAATTTCTCTGCAGCGGTTTTTGCTGACTTGTTCCTGGTTGGCCACGCCTGCCCGAAGCATGTGAAGTGGTCGGCCGCAACAAGTATGTACTCGTAACCACCTCGGCTCTTTTCTAAATGCATATAGTCGATGGACACCAGCACTGGGTGCACTGGAATTGATGCTTCCCATGGGTGCCCTCACATGTAGAGGGGGTTTCTTTTGCTTCATACAGGGGCACTGTCTTGTTACATACAGGGGTTGGACAATGAAACTGAAACACCTGGTTTTAGACCACAATAATTTATTAGTATGGTGTAGGGCCTCCTTTTGCGGCCAATACAGCGTCAATTCACCTTGGGAATGACATATGCAAGTCCTGCACAGTGGTCAGAGGGATTTTAAGCCATTCTTCTTGCAGGATAGTGACCAGGTCATGACATGATGCTGGTGGAGGAAAACGTTTCCTGACTCGCTCCTCCAAAACACCCCAAAGTGGCTCAATAATATTTAGATCTGGTGACTGTGCAGGCCATGGGAGATGTTCAACTTCACTTTCATGTTCATCAAACCAATCTTTCACCAGTCTTGCTGTGTGTATTGGTGCATTGTCATCCTGATACACGGCACTGCCTTCAGGATACAATGTTTGAACCATTGGATGCACACGGTCCTCCAGAATGGTTCGGTAGTCCTTGGCAGTGACGCGCCCATCTAGCACAAGTATTGGGCCAAGGGAATGCCATGATATGGCAGCCTAAACCATCACTGATCCACCCCCATGCTTCACTCTGGGCATGCAACAGTCTGGGTGGTACGCTTCTTTGGGGCTTCTCCACACCGTAACTCTCCCGGATGTGGGGAAAACAGTAAAGGTGGACTCATCAGAGAACAATACATGTTTCACATTGTCCACAGCCCAAGATTTGCGCTCCTTGCACCATTGAAACCGACGTTTGGCATTGGCACGAGTGAGCAAAGGTTTGGCTATAGCAGCCCGGCCGTGTATATTGACCCTGTGGAGCTCCCGACGGACAGATTTGGTGGAAACGGGAGAGTTGAGGTGCACATTTAATTCTGCCGTGATTTGGGCAGCTGTGGTTTTATGTTTTTTGGATACAATCCGGGTTAGCACCCGAACATCCCTTTCAGACAGCTTCCTCTTGCATACACAGTTAATCCTGTTGGATGTGGTTCGTCCTTCTTGGTGGTATGCTGACATTACCCTGGATACCGTGGCTCTTGATACATCACAAGGACTTGCTGTCTTGGTCACAGATGCGCCAGCAAGACGTGCACCAACAATTTGTCCTCTATTGAACTCTGGTATGTCACCTATAATGTTGTGTCCATTGCAATATTTTGAGCAAAACTGTGCTCTTACCCTGCTAATTGAACCTTCACACACTGCTCTTACTGGTGCAATGTGCAATTAATGAAGATTGGCCACCAGGCTGGTCCAATTTAGCCATGAAACCTCCCACACTAAAATGACAGGTGTTTCAGTTTCATTGTCAAACCCCTGTATGCCTCAATGTCCTTTTTCATAAAGGGCCAGTAGAAGCGATCTCGGGCTAGGCTGATAACTCGTTCAGCACCAAGATGGCCCATGTCCCCATGCAGGTGTTTTAGCACCAGGGACCTGTACTCTGCAGGTAGCACAAGCTGTTGTCTACCCCCCGCTTCCCTGTACAGTAGATCATTTTCAATCTTCAGCTTCCCCCATTCGTGCATGACTCTCCTCACTAACCCACCTGCGTTTTCCCTGCCTTTATCGGTTAGTGTTTTTTTGTCCCTTTCAATCTGAGTAGTTGTTTTATTGTCGCGTCTTGTCTTTGTGCCCTTACTAACTTTTCGTGGCTGATGTTGTGCAAGGCTGATTTGTCTGCTCTAGTGTCTTGAGCCAGATTTAAGGCAGCTACATAGGCAACATCACTTGTCTTTGCAGCCTCACTCCCTTCCCATGTTGCACAGACAATGTCTCGGCTGAGCTCCTCTGTACACTCCCCTACATAACTATTGATGTCTAGAGGGAGGCGTGACAAAGTGTCAGCGTCCACATTGACTCTACCAGGCTGGTACTTGATGTTTAACCTGAAATCGGCCAGCTCTCCTACCCATCTATGGCCTGTGCTCATCACGTACGTCAGGGGGTTATTGTCCGTATACACTGTGAACTCTGGGGCATAGAACAAATAATCCCTGAACTTTTCGCATTTGGCCCATTTAAGAGTCAAGAACTCTAACTTGCTGGAATGTAAACAATAGTTTTTTTCAGCTGGGGTCAGAGTTCTTGAGCCGTATGCGATGACTCTTAGTTTTCCCCCCTGCCTCTGATATAACACAGCCCTGAGCCCTTTGTTAAAGGCGTCAGTGTGTAAAACAAATGGCAGTTCGAAGTCAGGGTACACGAGCATCGGGAGATCGGACAGAATGTCAACAAGCTGCTTCAGGACGTGTTCATGCTAACCTCTCCAGCAGATGGGAGTCTTTGAGGGCAACTGGGCATTTTGTTTTTTGTCTGGACTTTGTCTGTGTGTTTTCAGGAACTCCTTTCACTTGCAGGAGGCCTTGCAAGGGTTTGGCAATCCTGGAAAAATCTTGAATGTAGGCCTGATAAAAACTCAAGAACCCAAGCAGTTTTCTTAGCTCACCCACATTTGTTGGCTTCTTTTGGCTGAGTGATTTGACAGCTTCATACTCCTTTGGATCGACTCGGACTCCCTTTTCTGAAACTAGTCTACCCACATATCTGACCTCCGCTTTGAAAAGCTCACACTTGGTTGGGCGTAGCTTGACCCCATGCTGTTGGAGAGCTCGGAGAACTTTGCACACCACCTTCACGTGTTCAGTGAAACTTTTCGAATAGCAAAGGATGTCATTCAGATATGGGATGCAACAGTCGTCACGTAGGGTGTTCAGCATTTCCTCCATGCTGAGTTGGAAGGCAGCAGGGGCGTTACTGAGGCCAAAGGGGATTCTCACCCACTCATATAGTCCCCAGGGTGAGATGAAGGCAGTCATGTGGCGAGACCCCACCACCACGTACCCCTAGTGATAAGCCTTACCCTGGTCCAGGATGCTGAACCAGCGGTGGCCACTCAGCGTATCCAAGAGATCTCAGATGCGTGGAAGTAGGTGGCGGTCGGGCACGGTTTTCTGATTTAAATGTCTATAATCAATGCAAAGTCTCAGCGTTCCATCACGCTTCCTCACACATACTACCGGCACAGCAAAGGGTGACTTTGACTTGACTATCCAGCCTTTAGCCAGCAAGTCCTGGATGTACTCTTTCACCTCTTTGTACAACGGCTTGGGGATGGCTGTGTATGTGCGTTGGACTGGAATGTCATCTTTCAGGTTGACGGTCATATTCAAACTTGGAATGACCCCAATGTCACCATCATCTCAGGCAAAAGCATCTGACTCCTCAAATAACATTTGCTTTACCTCCTTTTGTTGCTCTGGTGTTAGGTGACTAATATCCACTGGGGGGTTCCAGTGAGCTGTGTCGGATGGCTCCTGGTCTTGACTGGACTGGGACACAGAGTCAACAATATGGGTGGGGATTGGTGCCATTTCACAAAAGTCTCTGGGGGTGTCTGTCTCAACTATTTTTGCTATGGGCTCAATAGAACCCAAAACTGTTGAGCTGGGTAGAGTCACGTTCTGGCGGGAATAGTTTGATACAGGTATTTTAACATATGGCCTGTCTGTCTTTTCTATCTGTAAAAGTCCTGCTCCAATGCTAAGTTGTTCTAGATGGACATCATGTAGCACAGGCTCAAACAACACAAGTGACTCTGTAGCTCTAATACTCTCTGGGACCCTACACTTAATGTAAGCCACCTGCCCATGGTAGACCGTCCCCCCTTTCTGGCCCACCTTTACAGTAGCTGATTCATCTACAGGACATTTTTGAGCCTGGATGAAGCTTACTAAAGTGCTTACAGCAGCAGTGTCGATCCCCATAGCCCTGCCAATAAGCTCAATAAGTTTGTAGTTCCCCCCACTGCCTTTAATGAACTCATGAATCACGTTAACAACTATGGGTCTCTCGATCTTGAGGCGACTCACAAGGAAGGGCACACGGGGTCGTTGTTTCCTTCTAAGTTAACTACAACCTCCACCCACCCATCATAAGGTATGGAGTCTCCTGTGACTGCTTTCACATTAAGATCATCATCCATGAGTTCGCTTAAGGGTCTAACCTGTTGTCAGGGCAAGTATTTATTTAGCCACGCATGGTCTAAAAGACTTACCCCCGCCACTGTGTCTAAAACTACTGGTACTAAGTAACCTGCCATCATACATTTGAGAAGGGATTGGCCACCTACTAGGGGAGCTACTAAACCACGTGATGATTCTTTGTCACCCGTTTCTTGTGTACATGCACCACCCGTCTCTCTGTCGGCTTTAGTTTTGGACCCTTTCTTTGAGCGGGACTGCTGAGGTTTGCCGATCAGGGGTGGTCCCCCTGCCCTGACCGTCTTCCAGTTTCCCGACGGCTTAGTTCGCTTCAGGCACCCGACAACACGGTGCCCTTCTTCCCCACAGATGAAGCAGTGGTCACAGCTCGGATTGGCCTGTGAAGTACAGTTCTGACAGCTCTTTCTTCCCCTCTGTGGTTTTCTCTCTGGTTGGGGTTTTGAGTTCCCCTGTTCTGGTGCTGGAACATGAGCTGTCATTGCTTTCAGGTTTTCCATAGCTTGTGTCAGTCTGCCCAAGCAGATTTACCTATTCCAGAGTGATGGGCGCATCAGGGTAAGAAGAGAGGCAGGTGAAGTGATGCACCCATCATGCCGAGCGCCTACTGTACAAGCCTGTGGGGGAGTGCTATGATCTGGGGTTGCTGCAGTTGGTCAGGTCTAGGTTTAGCAACATTATGTGCTCAAAGAATGAGGTCAGCTGACTACCTGAATATACTGAATGACCAGGTTATTCCATCAATGGATTTTTTTCTTCCCAGATGGCACGGGCATATTCCAAAATGATAATGCCAGGATTCATCGGGCTCAAATTGTGGAAGAGTGGTTCTGGGAGCATGAGACATCATTTTCACACATGGATTGGCCTCCACAGAGTCCAGACCTCAACCCCATTGAGAATCTTTAGGATGTGTTGGAGAAGGCTTTGTGCAGTGGTTAGAATCTGCCATCATCACTGCAAGATCTTGGTGAAAAATTAATGCAACACTGGATGGAAATAAATCTTGTGACATTGCAGAAGCTTATTGAAACAATGCCACAGCAAATGCATGCTGCAATCAAAGCTAAAGGCGGTCCAACAAAATATTAGTGTGAGACCTTTTGGCCAGGCAGTGTATGAATGTGTATGACTGAGTGAATAAGACTTGTAGTAGAAAATGCTTTGAGTGCTCAAATTGATTAGAAAGGTGCTATAAAAATAATTCAGTACCAGTCAATGATTTAATAGAAGAAAGAAACTGTTAAACTATTAAAAGCTCAAACAGCAAAATAAATGGTGCTTCACAAACAGCACATCTAAATGAGCAGTGGGCCTTTGCTGCATTGCTCTCAGTTGGTTGCAGTTTTAGAGCATCTGTCACTCACGTGAATTTAACTGCTCACATCTGTGGGCTTCTATAACTTAAATTATTAGTCAGTTGTAAAGAACAACTAATGTGGGCCTTATGGTAACAAATAACTATCAGTGGAAGTAACAGAATGTAATACGTTACTGTTAACCACAGTAAGAGGCTGCCCTTCCCAAGAAGCAGCACCAGTATCGGTGGTTTCAATGCCACAAAACACGAGTTTACATTCAAGTGATGTTTTACGCTCTTTCAGTTATGCCTGTTTTATCCTGTAAAGCTGCTGTAAGGTTGGCATTGTGTGAAAGGCACAGTACACTTGGGTTGGGTGAATACAAAACCCTGCTTGTAGACTGTAGGCAGAACACTGGATTGGACAGGACTTTTATTATTATTATTATTATGTTTACAACACAATGTAATGTATAAATGTAAGAATGATTACATCTCACTCTCAGTGAAACAATGGACAAAATGACAAAGCTGAAATGGAAAGAGAATGGCATTTATATTGCGTTTTTCTGCTAACTCTGTCAGCAGGTTAGCAGTCAGTTAACTTGGGACTCCAAATCTTTTCACAAGTGAATTGAACAAAAATCAAAATGAAGCTTATGTGTAAGTTCAATAAGATCATCTGTATTCACTCTGTCAGCTTTCCTGCTCGTTTATTTTTCACATTACTGCTACTTTCCCATGCTGTCAAACTCAAAGCTGACATCGTTCTGCCCACCTTCTTCAAGCCAATCAGCCTCCATTCTGTACACTTTAAATCTCACACTTGCAGACTCATTCATGCAACCCACCTCCTCCCCATCTCCACCTCACCCAAGTCACTCAGTGCTCCATTCAAGCCTCCATCTTTAGCTCCACTACTACCAGCATCTAGGCTCCGGGGGGGTCCTGCCCTAATTCCTATCACCACTGGGATTCTGTTCTGCTTCGATGGGTGATCGGAGCCTAATCGCAAAATCACTTATTGAATTCTGTGTATCAATAAATCATGTTCGAGTCCTCCTAATGAGCTCTCCTTATTGAAATAAAATGCTCCCGAGAGCTATGATAACTCTGATAGCTATGCATTTTTATGTTTATGTTAAACAGAGGAAATGAATAAGGAAGGGTCTGCTTACCTATGTGAAAATCATGAGGCCATAAAGAAACATTTTAATAACCATGAAGTCCTGATGGGTTCTGCTTGCATTGTTGGTCACAATACATAAAACATTTATGTGTTTAATTTAAGTCAAAATGTTTGGTTACACTTGGTTTAACAGTAAGGCACAGTTTAATACACTTTATTGCCGAAAGTATTCACTCAC
>JACBYM010000928.1:0-62987 GCA_013435755.1 Amphilophus citrinellus
TCATCTGCATAACAATGACCAATTGATGCAGTGTTTCACTAAACTGCCTAAGGGACGCATGTATAATGTAAATAAAATTGGTCCTAGCACAGAACCCTGTGGAACTCCTAATTACCTTCGAGAGAGACCCCCATTACATGAACAATTGGAGTCTATTAGATAAAAATGACTCAAACCACGCAGGGCAGTAACCCTTAATACCTAAGTATGCTAATCCTGTAATCAATGTTATGGTCAACAGTATCAAACTGCACTGAGGTCCAAAGGACAAGAACAGAGAGAGGACCACGGTCAGAGGCTGTAAGAAGATCATGGTAAACCTTCATATGCTGTTCATGTACTGGGATGAATCTAAACCCGACTGAAACTCTTCAAATAAACCCGTTCCTCTGCAGATGACACGTAGCTGTTTTACAACTACTCTTCAAGAGTCTGTGAGAGAAAAGGAAGGTTGGAAGATTGGCCTATATTAGCTAAGACCGCTGGGCAGTGAGGCTTTTTAAGTAAGAAGTTGAATTACGCACCTTGAGGACTGTGGTACATAGCCAAACGAAAAAAGACTGATTGATCATTTTTCAAATTGAAGCATCAATAATGGAAAGACTTTTTGACAGTCCGAGTAGGAATGGATCTATAAAAGTTGTGGTTTGGAGGAAGTAACTATGAAGTTACTCTGAAGATCACCTGGAGCCAAAGAGTCTAAACAATACCAGCAGTATGAAAGCAGCCGAAATAAGATAAAATTTGAGATGGTTAAATAATTTTTTCTCTAAGTACTAAAAGGTTATTGTAAAGAAAACCATGACTCACTACTAGTTAAGGAAGGAATCTCGGCTCTACGAGCTCTGACTCTTTGTCAGCCCAAAGTGCTGAAAAGAAACCTGGGGTGTTCTATTTTTTCATTATGATGAGTAACGATGTACGAGATTTACGGAGGGCTTTTTTACAGAGCACAAACTCGGTTCCAGGCAAATGAGCAGCTTCGAATTTATGAGATGCCATTCCCTCTCCAGCTTTCGGGTTATTGCTTTAAGCTGTGTGTTGTGAATAATACCAAGGGCAGCACGTCTGATTGAAGCTTGCCCTTTCAGAGGAGCCACAGTATCCAAAGTCATACGCAGTGAGGTGTAAAACATTGACGGATAATCAACTCACTGGGAGCAGAGTTAGGTAGATGTCTGCACTTTTGGGCACGAAGAGATAACAATGAAGGAATTAGATCCTTAAACTTAGTTCAGCCCTTTCACAAAGACTTCTACTATATAAAACTTATTCCCCCTGCTGTTAATCCATTAAAGTAAATGTAAATGTTCTAAGAAAAGGATCAGACAGGAGGGGCTTTCAGGAATACTGTTAATCTGTCATTTATATGCAATTATTCAGGACAAAATCCAAAGTATGTTAAAGTGGTGGGTGGGCTCCTTTAAAATTTGAGAGAAGCCAATTGATCTAACAATAGAGGAATGCAGTGTTGAGCGGTCATTTTCAGCATCTACATGGATGTGAAAATCACCCACTCTAATTATTTTATCTGAACTGAAGCAATAAATCAGATAAAAAGTCTGAGAAATCAACAGAAACTGGAATAAGGACCAGGTGGACGATAGATAATAACAAGAAAACAGGTTTTTGATTTCCCATGAGGATGGAAAGACTAAGAGTCAGGCTTTCAAAAGAATTAAAACATTGTCTGGTCAGTGATAATTAAGAAGGTGAAATTGAAGATTGCGGCTAGCCTCCTCCCGACCTGTGATCGAGCATTTGACAGTTACTGGACTCGGGGTGTTGATTCATTTAACTACACCCTTCATCCTGCGGTAACCAGTTTCTGTAAGGCAGAATAAATCAATATGTTGATCATTATTAAATCATTTACTAACTGGGACTTGGAAGAGAGAGACTAATGTTAATAATCCAATTTAATTGCCTTTACTCCTGGGTGCAGTTGATGAAGCCTTATTAATTGTATGAAATTTTAATTTTTATGCTAATAGCTTTTGCTGATTTTAGCTTTGTTTTGTGGTGGGTCTGGGAGAAGCACCGACTCTGTGGGGATGGGGTTTGGGGGGGGATGGCAGGAGGGAGAAGCTGCAGAGAGCGTGTAGACTGCAGCTCGGCTTCTGGTCTCAACCCTGGGTAGTCCAGGTTTTAGGGTAATAAATTTGGCCGATTCTAGAATGAGAGCTGCTCCATCCAAAGTGGGAGGATGCTGGCCTCTCCAAAAAGACCAGGTTTTCCCCAGAAACTTGCCATATCTATGAAGCCCATAGCCAAAGTAGCGATTGGCTGTCTAAAAGTCGCTAGATAAGTATATGACAGACCACGACTGTGCATAATAGGGTATGTGCATGTAGTTGCAATCGAGCTTAGGAGAGAGCGAAAAAACATCTTTGGAGAGGACAAAAGTTAGAACTACTAGGGCTGGGGAATATGACAAAATAATAGCTTAATTAAGTAAAAATTAATAGATATATGAAAAACACTCGATATTTTTACATGAGAAATGCTTAAAAAAAACCACAGCATATTTAAATAATATGCGCCTCAAATAATTAATGCTTTTTTCCTTCATAACAAAGCCTCACAGATGTGCTGTTAAAATGTAAACAAAAAGATAACAAGCAAAATAGAAAAGGCTGACGGATTCTTTTAAAGCCAGTCTACAGGAAGCAGACTGCCCAAAAGTCTTCCTGCTGGGTGTATCCGGGACATCTAGTACTCTGTGTAGATAACAAACATTAAACAAACTTGAATGAACAAATTCCATCCTCACGCAGCAGGATGTCAGCCAGCTCAGTAAATCCAGACATATGCGTGACCGGTCACAGCAACAGGCCCACCGGCTAAATGTGGCTCTTGTCCACTGGCTGATCACAGACTTACCTTCCCCAGCTGAGAGCCGGGTCGTGTGCAGTGACGGGCTGTACCAATGAACCAGCGAAAAGCTAAACCAACCCCCCGCGTTTCTGTGAACTGTCTGTGAACTACCTTACGATGAGTGTGGGCGGGTCCTCGTCTGGCACGGAAGGACGAAGCCACAAACGTGGAGAACACGCTCCCCTTCTGTGATGCAAATACTTTAAGATGTTAAGATAAGTGTTTATTTGTCCATGCGCAGTTATACACAGTACAAGGCCCAGGGAAAGTATTGTGTACCTGCAACCATATATCACACAGCTAAATAAGAAGAATAAAAATAAAAATAAGTAATTACACTATACACCTATATACTATACATATACACAAATTTTACACCGGCTGGTGGGTAAAAACTCTTCTCACCTTTCAGCTTACCCTCAGGCGCGGTTAACGCCGGCTGATGGGAGAAGGGAGAAGAGGAGGGTCGGGGTGGCTGGGCGGTTTTAGGATCTTCATGGCCCTCAGCCTGCACGCTTGTGGTAAAATGTCCCTGCAGGTTGAGGGAGGGTGGTTTGATGGTCCGTTCAGCTGAACGAACCACCCTTTTGAGGGCCATGAAGTCCTGCTTGGTGAAGTTTCCCATCCCGGGGTGAGGCGCCAACGCATGATACTCTCGATGGTGCAGCTGTAAAAGTTCCTGAGCACTTGAGTGGGAGCTGAAGCTCTCACCACTGAGAGGTAAGACGCTGTCTGGCCTTCGTCACAGTGATGTTTATGTGAGAGTCCAGACAGGGCCCGTGAGATGGGCACTCCAGGTATTTGAAAGCAGTCACTTTGTTTACGTGCAGTCTCCTGTGGCAAGTGCAAAGAGGGGGCATTAGAGACGGTGGCTCAGATGAAGCAAAGGAAAGGTTTGTTAGCATCAAAAAGAAGCGTGTTCCCCTGTAACCGCCATAAACCTTTACTGGGAAACAGGCTGGAGGTCCTTCATCAACCCCTGATCATCAAGGAAGAAAAGAGAACTTTGGAGCTGCTCCAGCCACCGGTGTGTTCACACAGGAAAAAAATGCAGTACGAAGTTAAAATAGCAGATGAACTGTTATACGAAAAAAGTATTTCTTTACCAGTTATCTGATAACGAGGGAATAATTGATAGTGAAATATAAGAAAATTTGCAAACAACCATAAGCCAAACAGCACCTTCTCAACAAAGGAGTAAACATGATTCAGGTATAAGCGATTGTTGGTGAGAGACTGCTGATTAGGTAAACTTATGAAAAGGTTATTTATTATGTAAAACTGTGCAGTGTTTTGGGGTTTTTTGTTGGGGGGGGGGGCGGGTGCTGACGTGGAATGACTGCTGGTTTGTTCAGGTGTTAGAAATGAAATTCATATATTGTTGAAACAAAATCTTTTAGACAGACAGGCTTGCTGAAATCCACACATCATTATTTCTGGTCACATTTATATTTTGGAAATTATTTGATCACCACAAATAAAAAGCTGAATAAAGGTGAAAATAACTCCTTTGTTCGAATCACCTTTTATTACTGATGTGATTCATATGTTAAAAGTTGTTGGTTCATAATTTAACACTGAGTGGTACATTAACATGTTAAACTGTTGTAGCCTTTAATAAGTTAATGGGTAGGTAAGGATTTTTAAGAGAAAATAATAACACAGAGGGAATTGTGTAGTTTTGTCAGGTGATTTGTTTTATGGTGCTGCCAGTTAACAGTTGTAACCATAGACAGCATTGGAAAGCACACAAAGAAAGAAAGGGTCGGGGTGAACATATATAGATATTATTCAACAAAAATTCTGATTGTTTCTTAAACAAGTCCACGAGGAAGCACAAAGTCCATAGGCTTTAACATATGTCATTGAAAAATACAGTCTGTGCTGCAGATTCTCCAGAAAACTCCTTGTCATCAATGCGGTTTATTTATTACGTGCCCAAACACGGCAAACAGTGCCTCAAGGGTGTGACTATAACAGAAGGTGGAGGAAGAAATAGATTCAGCATAAACGAAGTCATATAACAACCACTACATTTACAATTTAAAAAAAAATAAAGGTTACACCTGCAGCTGGAAAAAATTACACATTGAAACTGGAGCCGTAAATGTCGTTCTACATTCACCAATTATAATACTTTTATATAATATAATGTCAGGTAATTTATTTGTTGTGTGTGAGCGCAAGCTGCAAAGGAATCTGAGGCTGTCAGAAATTAATAATTTGCCATAACAAAGCAAATATTTCGATCTTGTTTCGACTGAGCTCAGCATTTATGACAGCAGAAAAAATGAATATTTTTAATGTTTCCTTTCTTAAAAGAAGTCTGAAGGTTACATAATCAGTTTAATCAAATCAAATCTCATTGATTTAACCAGCCTTCTTTAGCTTTTATCCTTTATGATTAAATCACAGATGTGATCATTTTCTGTGTTTTTAGCCCACTTCTTTGTATATTTAGCACAATAGCCGGACAGTTTGTGATTGGTTTAGCCAGAAAACTGTAGTTCTTCAGTCAGTTAACAACTTATCAGTTTGATCACCGTTTATTCCAGCATTGTCTTTTCCTGATTCTCTGCTTCCTTAATTTTTACAGATGTCTCCGTGCCTTTTTAAATGCCCTTGTGTAATCTCCACCTGTTCGTGTAACCACCTCACAGCTTTATCCACGAACTTTGCCCTTTTCTTTGACCGGGACATCTTTCTTCATGAATTTCAAAAATTTCTCTTTGGTCACACCTAAAATGCTGCTCAAAGAATGGGCATGACTTTCTCTATCATCGTTTTCCAAATCTCCTTATAATGAACGATCAAGGAAAAGAAACGCAGTGACTTTCACCAAAGAAATACTTAACGAGTTCGATTCGTCCGCGTCTTGTTTTAAAATTGCCCCCCCAGTATGCAAGGACAAAAGACATGGAGACCTGGTGAAAAAGGACCCTCGATTTTCCTTTGACACTTCTGAAAATCCTTTTTCTTCTTCGTCGACTTGAGATGGACTATCTTGGCACACGATCTTAAACCAAACCAATCTTGAAGGCCTCCTGCGCAGTAATGTATCCCTTGCAGGAATTATTTTTCAATATCGAAGTCAGAATTTTATAGTCGTTCCAATGAGGAAACAATCCTCAGCTCCATCTGGCCTTTGGAGTAATTACAATAAATATTTATTACAGTTACCATTACATATAAGTACTGACGTGAACGAGACAGAGGCGTGAATGTAACTTCAACTGTTCCCTAAACTGCCTGTGATTTTGTATCTTTTTTAAAATAAGTTAATGTGTGTTGCTTCCCCAAGAGTTCCCTTTCTATATCTTTCTGTATCTTAATTCCTTTTTCTTTCTTTAGCTTTCTGTTTCTTCTTTTCCGCATTTCTTTCGTTCTTTTCTGTTTCTTTTTCCTTGTCTTATCTTTCTTTTCTTTCTAGTCTCTTTCTGCTTATTTCTTTTCTTAGTCTATTCTTTCTTGTCTCTTTCCTTTTCTTTCTTTTTCTTTCTTCTCTTTTCTTTCTGAATCTTTTCTTCTGTCTTTCTTATCTTACTTTCGTTCTTATCTCTATTCTTTCTGTCTATCTTTCTTCCCTTTCCTTTCTTTCTATTCTTTCCTTGCTTTCTTTCATTTCTTTTCTCTTCTTTCTTTCTTCTCTTTCTTTCTTTTTCTTTTCTTCTTTCTTTCTTTTCTTTCTTCTTTTTTGGTACCCTGATCTCCTTTTCATGGGTAAAGACAGGCCTGTATCACATTTGGAGCTCCCACTTAGAGCTGCACCTACAGGTGAATTTTTGTGTGAGCTTTAATCAACCACGCTATTAGAGACAGAGAATTCAGGTCAGTTATTTTGCTTGTATAATATATATATATAGATATATATATATATATATATATATATATATATATATACAACATACATAAACACCACACATTTTTATATATATATATGGAACACAGTCCATATATATATATATATATATGCTCCTTATTGTAGGGTCTTTACCCACAATACAAAGCGCCTTGAGGCGACTGTTTTGTTGTGATTTGGCGCTATATAAATAAAATTGAATTGAATTGAATTGAATTGAATCCTCCGTGAATCGCCAACTTCTTGTGGAGGAGGGGTTTGTGTGTCCCAGTGATCCCAGGACCTATGTTGTCTGGGGGCTTGTCGCCCTGGTAGGGTCTCCCATGTCAAATTGGTCCTGGGTGAGGGCCCAAACAAAGCACGATTCAGAAGACCCTTATGAAAATGGTAACAAGGGAACTGTTTACCCTGCCTGGGATAAGGTTATTGGGGGCTCCCCCAGGGGCCAGGCCTGGGGAGAGAGCTTGAGGGAGAACGTCTTGTAGGCGGTCATTATCCCATGGTGCCCAGTCAGGTGCAAAGAAGACATGGGCCTGCCCTCCTGTAGGCCCACCACCCACAGGAGGCGTTGTAGTGGTGCAGTGTGTGTCAGGCGGTGGCCAAGGGCGGAGGCCCTGGCAGCCTGATCCCCGGCTATCGAGACTGGCTATTGGGACATGGAATGTCACCTCTCTGGTGGGGAAGGAGCCTGAGCTAGTGTGTGAGTCTGAGAGAAACCAGCTAGATATAGTCGAGCTCCCCTCAACACATGGCCTGGGCTCTGGAACCAGTCTCCTGGAGAGGGGCTGGCCTCCGTTCCAGTCTGGAGTTGCCCCTGCTGAGAGGCAGTGAGCTGGGGTGGGTATTCTTGTATCCCTGCTGTTTGCTGCCTGCTTGTCGGAGTTTTCACTGGTAGATGAGAGGGTTGCTGGCACTGGTGGTTAGTGCCTATCATGGTGGTAATCCTCAAATCAGATTGTGGTCACCAGAGGGGAAGGCAGCCATCAAGCTGAAGAAGGAGTCCTATCAGGCTTGGTTAGCCTGTGGGACTCCGGATGCAGCTGATTCGATTCGATTCGATTCGATTCGATTCAATTCAATTCAATTCAATTCAATTCAATTCAATTCAATTCAATTCAATTCAATTTTATTTATATAGCACCAAAGGGCAAAGATCCTACAGTAATACAGAGAAATACTGACAGGCCAAGCAGAATGCAGCTCAGGCAGTAGACGAATCAAAAACTCGGGTGTGAGACTTGTGCTGACTTCAACTGAAGGTATCGTCAGGTGGTGGAAGGAATATTTTGATGACTCCTTACTCACAGTGACACGCCTTCTGTAGTGGAAGCAGAGTCAGGGACGAGGGGGATGACTCGCCCATCACTGGGGGTGAGGTCACTGAGGTGGTTAAACAACTTGGTGGTAGGGCCCCTGGGGTGGACAAGATTCTCCCTGAGTTCCTGAAGGCTCTGGATGCTGTAGGGCTGTCTGGGTTGACACGCCTCTGCAACATCGCATGGAGATCTGGGATGGTGCTACTGGATTTTCACACCAGGGTGGTGGTCCCCATCTTCAAGAAGGGAGACCGGAGGGTGTGCTCCAACTTTTGGGGGATCACACTCCTTAGCCTCCCTGGTAAGGTCTATGCCAGGGTGCTGGAAAGGAGGGTCGGTCCATTGGTAAAACCCCAGATTCAAGAGGAATTATGTGATTTTTATCTCTTAGAGATAAGGTGAGGAGTGCAGCCATTCGGGAGGAGTCGAGCCGCTGCTCCTCCACATCAAGAGGAGCCTGTTGAGGTGGCTTGGGCATCTGATTAGGATGCCTCCTGGGCGCCTCTTGGGTGAGGTGTTCCGGGCATGTCCTACTGGGAGGAGACCCTGGGTTAGACCCAGGACATGCTGGAGTGATTATATCGCTCAGCTGGCCTGGGAACGCCTTGGAGCCCCTCCGGATGACCTTTTGGAGGTGGCTGGGGAGAGGGAGGTCTGCGCTTCTCTGGCCGTGACCTGGCCAAGAAGCGGAAGAAAATGTGTGTGTGTGTATATATATATATATATATATGTATATATATATATATATATATCCCATTGAGTTCTATATATAAATATATAGAACTCAATGGGAACTCAATGGGTGTGTGGAGAACAACCCTAGAGGCCAATTTCAATCCAATTGCACAAGTCAACATCAAGTGCGGGATTTACCAAGGAGATGCTCTGTCCCCACTGCTGTTCTGAATAGGCCTGAATCCCCTCAGCCAGGTACTGACTATGAAATGGAGCAAAGATCAGCCACCTCCTCTACATGGATGACATCAAACTGTGAGGAGTGAACAAGATATTGATTCACTGATCCACACAATGATATTGGAATGTCATTCTGACTGCAGAAGTGTAGGCGGATGGTGACTAAGAGAGGAAAAGTAGTCAGAACTGAGGGGATTGCACTACCAGAAGGCAACATTGCAGACATTGAGGAGGACAGCTACAAGTACCTTGGAATCCCACAGGCAAATGAGAACCATGAAGAGGCCGCTAGGAAAGGTGCAACCTCCAAGTACCTGCAGAGAGTAAGGCAAGTCCTGCAGAGTCAGCTGAATGGGAAGAATGATGTCAAGACAAGAAAGCTCCTTACCATGAATGGAGGGTTTAACCCCAAATCCAGCACCCTGAGACTGTACCCTAAGTGGAAGGAAGGTGGTCGAGGACTAGTGAGAGTGAGCATCTCTGCTCAGGCTGTGTTCCCCACAAGGGACGAGTTTTGGCCCCAGGTGGATGAGTTTAAATATCTTAGGGTCTTGTTCACTAGTGACAGGAATAGGGAGCGGGAGATCGACAGATGGATCGGGGCTGCATCTGCAGTGCATCCATCCACTATCCATCCATCTATCCATCCTCTTCCACTCATCCTGTTAAGGGTCGTGGGGGGCTGGAGCCCGTCCCAGCTGTCATAGGGGCAGAGAGGCAGGGTACACCCTGAACACCCTGCAGGGCTAACACAGAGAGACAAACAACCTTTCACACTCACATTCATGCTCTCATTCACACCTATGGGCAATTTAGTGTTGCCAATTAACCTAACCCCAGTAAGTGCATGTCTTTGGACTGTGGGAGGAAACCAGAGTACCCAGAAAAAACCCACACAAGCATGGGGAGAACATGCAAACTCCACAGAGAGAGAGGGAGAGGCCTGGGCCAAGGTGGAATCAAACCCAGGCCTTCCAGATGGTATTCTAACTGTGAGGCAGCAGTGCTAACCACTCTGCAAATAAATAAATACTACAAGTAAAAAAGTTATAAAAGTATAAATTATATTTTTAAGAATATAACATAAATTAAATTTCTCTCTTTCTCTCTCTGTGGAGTTTGCATGCACTTACTGGGGTTAGGTTAATTGGAAACTCTAAATTGCCCATAGGTGTGAATGAGGCCCCGTTTACACGACACCGTTTCAGAAACGATCCGCGTTTACACGATGACACGTGAAACAATGAAAACAATGTAGTTCCCATGCCAGGCCACAAGTTGGCGTTGGTTTTCTCTTTGCAAAGTTTGTTTACGCAAGACGCGCATGCGTGGAGTGACAGTAGGAAGCGCAGCAAATTGTTCATTACTTACAAAACGGCCAATGTGAGAGGTTTTGTGTGGACTGACAATGAGTTTGGATCACTGCTGCACACAACGCTGAATTACAAAACCGTAAAAACACAAGAAAAGCACAAGAAGCACGAGTGCTGTTTATCAATTTGCGCATGCACAGAAAACTTTGGCCGTCACAACCATAGTGCGCATGTGCGAGTCACCCGTTTTCAAATCACCCCGGTTTCAAGCTTTTACACAAGAACGCAAGCGTTTCTGAAACGCTCCACTCTGGACCCCGTTTCTGAAACACATCGTTTTCACTCCGTTGTCGTGTAAACGGAAGGGCGAAACGCATCAAAACGACACCGTTTTCATTTTGAAACGGTGTCGTGTAAACGGGGCCTGAGAGTGTGAATGTGTAACCTGTTTTACTTTGAGCGCATCACATAACACACATCAGCTGACACAGTTTCCTCTCCTGGTTTGCTGCCACTGCTGAGCGGCACCTTTAAGATCTAGCAGGGAGGCCTACATTCAGGTTTTTGGCTCCTGCTGTGACCGGCACAGCATGCTAACTAACATGGAAATTCAACTACAGTACAGGATTATTATGTAAATATTTAGCGGTGAGTTACTTTTCCTTTTCCTTTGCCCTTCTAGCAGTTAGATGGTTGTTTTTAGTGGAATTAATGCTACAACGTGTCTCCGGTAAGAACAGATAGTTTAGAATTGCGTTCTGTTTCCGAATGCTTTAGCCTTCAAAACATTTAGAGGCAATAAATTTCATCAGTCAAACGTGCTGTTTTTGATTTGGCTACCCTGCCAACACGGCATTTTGTTTATTTTCCAGTATTTTCAGTGGACTGTGGTACAGGAAGTAGCCTGTTGTTGTTGTTTTGTTTACAATGTAGGCAGCACATTTCAGAATGATTTGACCAGCTGTGGCTTTTCATATTGAACATAAGGATGGGAATGATTTATGTCAAAATGATGTCATGATGTTGAAACTGTATTTACTGGTAAATTTTTAAAATGATACTATTTTAATGACCTTGTTTACAGGTCAGGTTTTTTTGTGCATTCTTCAAGACGCTGATCAAGTTGAAAAAGTTAGATGGCAAGCTAGTAGGAATATATGCATTTTCTCTCTTCGATCTTTGGTTTTGGACCTTGTTTCTTGCCCTTCCAACAAGGAAAAACATTGAAGTGCACACACTGAACAGAAATAGACTGAGGTGATTCTGAAGGCTCTAAGTGCAGAAAAGAAAAGCTGTGTCCAATATGAATTATTGTTATGTTATTTGTGTTTGTGTTGTTTAGTTGCTGTTAATTTCCTAAATACATTTGTGGTCACATTCACACCTGGTTTTCTCGAGTCATTCATTGTTGACATCAGTCTGGCTCCACAAAGGACAGTTCTTCTGTGTACAAATTATTTCCCATTGCATAGCACTTGGTCCACTTCTATCATAGGTTACAAAAGGTTGTTTGTCTCTCTGTGTTAGTCCTGCGACAGGCTGGCAACCTGTACAGGTGTACCCCGCCTCTCGCCCTATGACAGCTGGGATAGGCTCCAGCTCCCACCCCCCCGCCCCACCTCCCGCGACACTAAACATGATAAGCGGAAGTGGACAGATGGATGGATGGATTCAATTTTGGTAGAAAAAAAATCACTTTCTAATTTTTTTCTTTCCTACCAAGTAATGAAGGCTAAACAAAACCATCTTTTTGTCATGACCGGGGAGGAGACGGGCAAGGAAGGGCAAACACGAAGGACTCCGGAGACATACATAACTCAAAGGGTTTATTAAAGATGGGGAGGAAAAGAATACAAAAACCTTTCGGAAGGGAGACGAAGAGAAACCACAGGGAGCACAGGAACACAGGGAGCACAGGAACACACGGCACACAACGTCAACGACGCGACAAGGAACACATGGAAACTGAGGGCTTAAATACACAATAGGAAATCAGGGTAAGAGGAAACAGCAGGGAACAACAGGTGAGGCAAATGAAACTAATTACATAGGGGAAGCAAAGCTAGACACAAAACACAGGGAAACACACTGGCAAACTAAAACAGGAAGTGATAAACCAAGGAACACGCAGACAAGTCACAACACTGGAAACAAGACATCAAACATACTGGGAGGACAAGCACAGGAAACAAACTATAATACAAACTGCTGGGCAAACGGCCCAGGACATGACAGTACCCCCCCCTCAAAGGCCGGCTCCCGACGGCCAAAACAGGAAACAATAACCAGACCAGGGAGGGAGGCGGGGGACCAGGACGGAGGGACCGGAGAAACAAAACCAGACAGGGAGGAAGAAAGGCAGGGAGCAAAAACAGAAATCACAGAGTCAGAACAAAACAAAAGCAAGGGCACCAGGCTGGGACACAGTCAGAGAAACGAAACACGAAAACATAAGGAAGCACAGGGAACAGAATGGCACCGGAGGGCAAAGGGTCGGCAACAAAAAGGCAACAGCACCAAACAAAACGCAGGCATAAGGCCGAAAAACAGGAACAAAAACAGGAACAAAACACAGGGAGGAGAATCAAAAAAAAAACCAGGATGTAACAAAAAACGACGGCACAAGGCTGGAGAGCACCACTGTCCAACACAAGGGTCAAAGTCCATGAACAGAGCAGGAGCTAAAACAAAACAAAAACAGCAAACTGCAGGGGAAAAACAGTCCACAGTGCAGGGGAGTCCAAGGGAAATCCAGAACAAAAAACACACAGTTCAGGGGGCCGCACAGGCCAAGGGGCCACCAAAACAGAGTCTGGATGAGGGAGGCCGACCGCGCTCCCAGCGGCGGCGGCGACGAGGAGGAGACAGGACTGGAGGCCGACCGCGCTCCCAGCGGCGGCGGCGACGACGAGGAGACGGGACTGGAGGCCGACCGCGCCCCCAGCGGCGGCGGCGACGACGAGGAGACGGGACTGGAGGCCGACCGCGCTCCCAGCGGCGGCGGCGACGACGAGGAGACGGGACCGGAGGCCGACCGCGCTCCCAGCGGCGGCGGCGACGACGAGGAGACGGGACCGGAGGCCGACCGCGCTCCCAGCGGCGGCGGCGACGACGTGGAGAAGTCACTGGAGGCCGACCGCGCTCCCAGCGGCGGCGGCGACGACGTGGAGAAGTCACTGGAGGCCGACCGCGGGTCAAGCGGCGGCGGAGACAGGCGACCTCGGGCTCTGGCGCGGAACCCTCGGGCTGCGCCGAGTGCTCGGACTGAGCGGAACCCTCACGCTCGGAGCGCCCGGACTGAGCGGGACCCTTAGGCGGCGTGGGGCGCTCGGACTGAGAGGAGACCCTCACCGGCTCGGACTGAGCAAGACTCTCCGGATGCTCGAACACAGGATGCGCAGGCTGGGGCTGCTTTGCAAGGCATCGTTCGGGTGAGTCTGATGGTGAGGATGATGGCGACAGGGAAGCTAACCGGGACTCTGACTCAGAGACCAGAGACTCTACAGCAGTCGACGGGAGAGACTGGGGCTGAGACAGAGAAGCTGCCGAGACTGACAGGGAACCTGACTGGGAAGGGACTGGAATCGGGGAAGCTGACACTGGGGAAGCTAAGGGAACCAAAATTACAGAGGGAGCAGGAGCCGACGGGGACGGAGCGGAGGCTAGAGCTGGAGCTGACTGCGTGGAAGCAGGCCGGGAGACGACTGGCTGCGTGGAAGCAGGCCGGGAGACGACTGGCTGCGTGGAAGCAGGCCGGGAGACGACTGGCTGCGTGGAAGCAGGCCGGGAGACGACTGGCTGCGTGGAAGCAGGCCGGGAGACGACTGGCTGCGTGGAAGCAGGCCGGGAGACGACTGGCTGCGGGAGGACTGGGACCAGGGGAGCAGGAGCTGAAGGGACTGAGGGACCAGAAGTGGAAGTAGAGGAGGAGCCTACGGGGACCTGGGAGACTACGGGGACCTGAGAGACTACGGGGACCAAAGAGAGCGAAGCTGTGGGAGCTGGGGGAACTGACTGAGAGGGCACTGAAACAGCTGACACTGGGGAAGCTGCCTGCGGGAGAGCTGACACTGGGGAAGCTGCCTGCGGGAGAGCTGACACTGGGGAAGCTGCCTGCGGGAGAGCTGACACTGGGGAAGCTAAGGGAACCAAAATTACAGAGGGAGCAGGAAGTGAGGGGACCAAAACCGAGGGAGCTGAGACAGGAACCGAGGGGACTGAGACAGGACTAACCGGTGGACCCAAGGGGGTTAAGGAGCCAACCGGAACAGACACTGGGGGAACTGGAACCCCTGACACTGTGGCCTGAGGGAGAGCAACTGGACCTAGAGCTAACCGAGAGAGAGGGAGAGCTACAGGAGCTGACGGGGACGGAGCGGAGACTAGAGCTGGAGCAGACTGAAGGCGAGGGAGAGCGGCCGGCTGCGTGGAAGCAGACTGAAGGCGAGGGAGAGCGGCCGGGGCTAGAGCAGACTGAAGGCTAGGAGGAGCAGACTGCGTGGAAGCAGACTGCGAGCTAGGAGGAGCAGACTGCGTGGAAGCAGACTGCGAGCTAGGAGGAGCAGACTGCGAGCTAGGAGGAGCAGACTGCGTGGAAGCAGACTGCGAGCTAGGAGGAGCAGACTGCGTGGAAGCAGACTGCGAGCTAGGAGGAGCAGACTGCGTGGGAGCAGACTGCGAGCTAGGAGGAGCAGACTGCGTGGAAGCAGACTGCGAGCTAGGAGGAGCAGACTGCGTGGGAGCAGGCTGCGAGCTAGGAGGAGCAGACTGCGTGGGAGCAGGCTGAGAGCGAGGGAGAGCTGGCTGCATGGGAGCAGGCTGAGAGCGAGGGAGAGCTAACACTGGAGCTGACTGAGAGCTAGGGAGAGCTAACACTGGAGCTGACTGAGAGCTAGGGAGAGCTAACACTGGAGCTGACTGAGAGCTAGGGAGAGCTAACACTGGAGCTGACTGAGAGCTAGGGAGAGCTAACACTGGAGCTGACTGAGAGCTAGGGAGAGCTAACACTGGAAACCGATGCGAAGGCTTGGACCTGGCTGCCCCCACCCGAGGAACAGGTACGGGTGCAGAGGTCAGCCCGTCCGTGGCTGCCCCCACCCGCGGAACAGGTACGGGTGCAGAGGTCAGCCCGTCCGTGGCTGCCCCCACCCGCGGAACAGGTACGGGTGCAGAGGTCAGCCCGTCCGTGGCTGCCCCCACCCGCGGAACAGGTACGGGTGCAGAGGTCAGCCCGTCCGTGGCTGCCCCCACCCGCGGAACAGGTACGGGTGCAGAGGCCAGTTCAGGGGTGTCAGAATGAAGGACCTCCATGACTAAGGCCCTGATTAGAGCAGGAAGAGAGTTCAAAAGCCAGGGATGTACTGACAATAGATTACGTAGCCTCTGCGCTACGGCTTCCTTTTGCTCTTCACAATAAGGTTCCAGCCACAGATCACAGAGTTTATAAACAAAGTTACACACATCCGACCGGGACTCTTCAGCAGGGAAAACAGTCTTTGAAGACGAACATGAAACGTCTTTATCCTGGGCTGTCAGTGAAACCGGGAATTTGGGGCTTGGTTTTACAGCCTGTTCAAGAAACTCATGTCCTGGAGCGGCTACTTTGTTCGGCACAGTGTCAAAGGACTCAGTCGTTTCATTAACAGGCAAAACAAAGGAGTTACTCACGGAACCTGTCGACTGAGTACGAAGCGGTGACGGCTGTGTGGAATCCTGGGGCTGGGGTGACTGTCTCCGCGGCGTTATACCGCTCTGCTCCCGCGGCGATTCTCTCCGATGCTGCCGGAAGCTTGGGCTTCCTCCGTCAGCAGCCGTCAGCGGTGATGCGGAAGCGGTGGGAGGCCAGGGGCCCCTGTGGCCCAGGAAGCGGAAAAACGACTCCTCTGGGGTCATTCCGGGCGCCGGCTCCGGGAAAACGTCTCTTCGCTTCCTCCGGTGTCTCGTCCTCCGTGGCTGCGGCGACGGCTGAGGAAGGGAGGGGCCAGTGAGCGGAGTGACGGGTGAGCGGCGGTGAGGGGGAATGTTCCGAAACGCTGGGCCCCCCAGCGCCAGACGAGTGCCGTTGTAGCAGCCAGAGCTTGCGGGGTCTTTGGTATGGTCGCGTCGTTCTGTCATGACCGGGGAGGAGACGGGCAAGGAAGGGCAAACACGAAGGACTCCGGAGACATACATAACTCAAAGGGTTTATTAAAGATGGGGAGGAAAAGAATACAAAAACCTTTCGGAAGGGAGACGAAGAGAAACCACAGGGAGCACAGGAACACAGGGAGCACAGGAACACACAGCACACAACGTCAACGACGCGACAAGGAACACATGGAAACTGAGGGCTTAAATACACAATAGGTAATCAGGGTAAGAGGAAACAGCAGGGAACAACAGGTGAGGCAAATGAAACTAATTACACAGGGGAAGCAAAGCTAGACAAAAAACACAGGGAAACACACTGGCAAACTAAAACAGGAAGTGATAAACCAAGGAACACGCAGACAAGTCACAACACTGGAAACAAGACATCAAACATACTGGGAGGACAAGCACAGGAAACAAACTATAATACAAACTGTTGGGCAAACGGCCCAGGACATGACACTTTTAATAATGTGACTAAATATAAATTCTCAAAAAAATGACACCTCAACAGATTTTAAAACAATTTAGTTAAAATAAATCTTTACTTCAGCAATGCAGTTAAATAAATCTACAGCTGTTTTATACTTCACTTAATTCTCAGCTTTGAATTGGCCATTAACTGCTGTTCTCAAAATTTTTAATCCAAACCATCTATTAAACCAATTTATTCAAAACAATGTAAAATATTGTAAATAGCAGCTGTTATATGATCAAAGCTGACATTTGACCAGTATAAGGGTTAGACATGACCATGTAAACTGCACTGAATACTGACTGCATCTGTGCACTCTGATGTTACTTCATGTTGGTGATTTGTGCAAAAATCACTATTTATATGGTTTAGCTGTAATTTGCATCACTGGATATTTTTTGTTGCCAGATCAGAATGAAGTTATAAGACAGAAATCTACATTTGTATGCACATGCAGGAATGAGTAATCACATTAAACAAAATGTGAGAGATTGTGAAAATAATGAAACTGTGAAAATAAAAATAGTGACTTGAAGCAACATAAGAATATTGTTAGAAAGTCTCTCAAACCAAGTTGGTGTGAAATACTTTTAAAAAACAGCAAGCAAAGAGTTATATGTACCTGAAAATATGCATCTTAAAATATAGATAAAAGTTTAGGATTTATTGCGATAAATAAAGTTTGTCCACTTGAGATGGACTAAATATAAATAAAGTTTCTGGTTGGTAATAACACTTGAAAACATCAGTACTACCAAGAAACCAGAAAAAGCTCTGCTCTGCTGGTTTATCTACAACATGAATGAAGTTAAAATATACTTACCAGGCTTGGACATTGTTTTTGGTTTTGCTGGATGATCTTTGAAGTCTTCAGAGAGTTGATGTGTTGTACTTGTAGTTTGTCCTTTCATCTTTATATTCTAAAGTGTCTGTAGATCCCTCCCCTTAAAGACAGGTCATCTGTTACCTCAACAGTTTGACAGAGAGCCAGCCAATCAGAGACCAGAAAACAAAATCTCTGCAAACAGCAAACAAGTTCATTTTATTTTAGATGTAAGTTTACTGCATGCTTTATTTGTATTTAATTTATTATAAACATTGTTCTACATAGAATTTGTAGTATTGAGTGTTACTACTTCCATGCATGTACCTGCTCCCATGTGGTATGGGTGCTGTGGTATTCATTTACTTTTCTCTGGGATGCAGCTCCTAAAGAAGGCAGAGAAACCTGGTAAATGGTCTCTGTTAGAGAAAGATCATGCTTAGGTGTTTTTTTAATGGCAGTCTGGGGAATAAACCTTCCAGGATACTGAATCTGGCATCATCACTGGTTAGCTGCAGTCATCTTCAGTGGGATGGAGGAAGTGTATTTTTGCTTCATGCAGCAGAATTACCAAATAAATAAGTGTAGATGGAAATGTAGGGTGATCTTTCATGACATTTCCATCTCACCTTTCCAGATCAAGGTGAGATGACTGAGAGACTAGGAGCAGGATTGATTCCTAAACCCGAGTCAGTCCTTTTCCTGGGACGTAAAACACCAATTCACTGAAGTTGCTGGCAGGTCTCGGTTGCACAAAATATGTTCTTTGGCTGAGGTGAGTCGAGCCTGCTGGCATTAGTTAGACAAAGCTGTCACTCCCAAGTTGTTATTTTTCAAAAGGTTACTGGTGGGAAAGGGATGTGTTTGAACTCAAACTATGACCTTTCCCTAGCACTAATTAAGTAGTTCCCTAAACCTAACCAAGCTTTTAGGTGCCTAAATTTAATCAGTAAGAGCAAGTAAAATAGGCCAGTGAAAACAACCTCTGGTTTTGGTGGTGGGCCAGTAAAAGAAGCTTTGCTGGCTCTGGGGAAGCATCAGGGAATTAATGTTGAAATACTTGGTTTTGCAAAAATATTTAGCAACAAACACTTCTTCTGGACTTGTGCTGGTGACCTCTGGCAAAATCCAGCTCCATCTGGAGGAACACTGAGGTGTTCCCAGGCCAGCCAAGAGGCATAATCTCTCCAGCATGTCCTGGGTCAACCCTGGGTCTTCTCCCAGTAGGACATATCTGCAACACCTCACCCTGCAGGTGCCCGGGAGGCATCCTAGTCAGATGCCCGAACTACCTTAACTGGATCCCACTCTCACTAATGTACTCCTGATGGACAATAAAATGTACACAGATAAAGCATAACATTATGACCAACTGCCTGTTATTGTGTTGGTCCCCTCTTTGCTGCCAAAGCAGCCCTGACCTGTTGAGACATGGACTCCACTAGACCCCTGAAGGCGAGCTGTGGTATAAAACAGTTTAGGTCCTCTAAGCTGTGAGGTGGAGCCTCCATGGATCTGACTTGCTTGTACACCACATCCCACAGACGCTCAATTGAATTGAGATCTGGGGAATTTGGAGGCCAAGTCCATCCATCCATCCATTCTCTTCTGCTTATCTGGGGCTGGGTCGCGGGGACAGGAGCCTAAGCAGAGAAGCCCAGTTTTCCCTCTCCCCAGCCACCTCCTCCAGCTCATTCGGACAGACCCCAAGGCACTCTCAGGCCAGCCGAGAGATAAAAGGACACAAAGTGCGTACTTGTCATTTTGCTCTAATCGCTGTCTGTGTTTCCCTCTGTGCTGCACACAGATGCTGCAGTAGTTTGATTCAGACCATAAAACATTTTTGCATTACAAGAAAGGGGAGCGTGTTCTCCCACGTATGTGCGCTTCGGCTTCTGTGTCCAGACGAGGACCCGCCCACACTCATACGTAAAGGAGCGGTTCACAAAGCGTGGTGGAAACTCAGGCCCGTTCTTAAGCGTTTTGCCAGTTCAGAAACTGACACCAGCACTGGCACCTCGGCGGTGGAAAAGTAGCAATTGTGAGCTTTTTTGGGGGGGGGCACAGACAAAACCACACAGTAGAGGGAGAGGCTCCTGCAAAGCTTGCTCAGAGACCAGAAAGAGCTAGAGGAAGTTGTGCTTTACAAAGAGGCTACACTGAGGAGCCAAGCCTAAAGAGCCGACTCTCTGAAAAGAGTTGGAATTCCCATCACTAGAATCTACACCTGTCTCTGTGAGCTGGTCTCGGAGGATATTTGATTGGATGTTATTAAAAGCACTTATAAAAGAACATAACTCTCATATGTTAGGGTGGCTGTGGCTCAGGAGGTGGAGCAGGTCATCTACTAATCTGAAGGTTGGTGGATGACCTGCTCCACCTCCTGAGCCACAGCTCAGGAGTATCCTTGGGCAAGATACTGAACCCCAAGTTTCTCTCCAATGCAAGCGTTGGAGTGTGAATGTTAGACAATAAAAGCATTTAGGTTAGATTCATAAGTGTTTGTATGCAAACATTATGTAAATGTAAATGTGTTGTATAAGTGCTTTGAGTGCTCAGATAGAGTAGAAAAGCACTATATACCAGATTCCAGGTGAGTGAGGGCTCGGTGACGCATGCAGAGCATGCAAATAACCATCCATCCATCCATCCTTTCTCTTCCGCTTATCCGGGGCTGAGTCACGGGGGCAGGAGCCTAAGCAGAGAAACCCAGGTTTCCTTCTCCACGGCAACCTCCTCCAGCTCATCTGGATGGGACCCCAAGGTGTTCCCAGGCCAGCCGAGAGATATAATCTCCCAGCGTGTCCTGAGTCTACCATGGGGCCTCCTCCTGGTGGGACATGCCCGGAACACCTCACCCAAGAGGCGGCCAGTAGGCATCCTAATCAGGTGCCCGAGCCACCACAACTGGCTCTTTTCGATGGAACCTCAAAAAGTCAAGTCCTCAAACTTGTTGTGCTCCTCAAACCTTCCTGAAGCATGTTTGCTATGGAAGGGAGCATTATCCTGCTTAAAGAGGTTTCCAAAAGGGAATACCATTTCCATGAAAGGTGGTCTGCAACAATGCTGTGTAATATCCACATGGATGGCAGGACTTAGCAGAGCAATGTCCATAGCATCACACTGCAGCTGTGTCCAAATTCAGGGGCCGCATCCTTCGATTTGTAGGCTAATTACATCACAGAGAGACGACGAAGGCTGTCCAAATTTGAAGACTGCTCCGAATGATGAATGCATCCTTCATTTCTTGAATTTGAAGGATGATTCATTGAGCATGAAAACTCAAACTCAACAATGGTGGGGGATAGCGGCCAAAAAGTTTGAAATATGACTGTTTCTGTGACACAAATAAACTTTTAAGATGTTTTCAGGCGAGAATGTGAATGTGTAAACCTCAGATATTTGCTTGTTTTATTATGATATCACTTAATGGCAAAAAGCGCTCCTCCATTTTTGGAGATGTCTGTTACCGCTGTTCTACCAGCAGCTTGCCTCGCTAGCTGTCTGCTGACCGGGCTATCGAGGCTTGCTTTAGCCGAAGAGAACGTCCGACTGCTGGCATATCCTTTTCAAACCCCCGCTGGCTTTCATAGATATAACTCACTGTGATGATCTCTAATGGCTGATGTTTGATTTATTTCAGTGTTTCATTTGTTCCAAAGCAAATCGGTGCGGCTGAAATTAAAGTTAAGCATCATAACAGGATAGTTTTACTCAATATTAATGTCTCATTAGAGAGCTGGTAATATAGTTGGAAATTAATCATTCACTCAGCTGTATTCCTTGATGTTAAAATGTGTTATGCTTCTTTTAGCATATTATTTTGAATTAAAGAATTAAAATTAAACCATGAAAAGGACCAAAAGTTTGGCTCCATTATACCAGCTGCTTTTCCACAGGTATGCGTCACACTGTCAAGGTTGCTTCACAACATGAGCTACGCTGAGGTGAGGGCAGGCGACGCAGATATGAAGGCTAGACCGTCCAATTTCTAGCCATCAACTCCTGGTCTTTGCGGTGGGCTATGAAGGACCCGGTCTATGTAGACCAGGTCCTTCAAAGGATGCGGCCCCTGAATTTGGACACAGCTATGGTCTCTGCCAGCTTGCCTTCTTCCCATAATGCATCCTGGAGCCAGGTGTTGCCCAGGTAAGGTGGCACACTCCCAGCCATCCATGTGATGTTAAAAGAAAATGTGATTCATTGGGCCTGGCCACCTTCTTCCATTTCTCCATAGTCCAGTTCTGATGCCCACAAGCCCATTGTTGGTTCTTTTGCAGGTGGACAGGGGTCAGCACAGGCACTCTGATTGGGGTGGAAACATCATACTCTGGGGGTGCTTTTCTGCAAATGGGACAGGATGACTGCACTGTATTGAAGGGAGGATGGATGGGGTCATGTATTGCTTGATTTTGGCCAACAACCTCCTTCCTTCAGTAAGGCCATTGAAGATGGATGGGGTCATGAGCTGAAACCCAATGTTGCCCAGTGACAGCACTAAAACCTGAAAGATCTGAATTAGATCTGTATGGAGGAGTCGGCCAAAATCCCTGCTGCAGTGTGTGCAGACTTGGTCGAGAACTACAGGAAACTATATTTGCAAACAAATATTTCTGTACCAAATATTAAGTTCTGTTTTTCTGCTGTATGGTACAGTACCAGTGACAGGTAGACACTGGCTCCAAAACATCTGGTTCTAACGATCTTGTTGGCTATAACAATAATTCAGTGTTAAAAATGCTAATTTGTTTAAATTACATCTGAGCACTTTCATAAATGATCACTCTGGAAATGAGTGCTATTGTTAATAACTCATAGAAACCTTTTCTGTCTTGATTGGGCCTGTTGTACGGTCCTTACTTTACAATTTAAAGCGCCTTTAGGCGACTGTTTTGATTTGGTGCTAAAGAAATAAAATTGAATTGAATTGACACCTGTCACCTGCGGGTCTGATGCCCTGCCCCTGTGCCTGGCTCTCTGGGGCGAGTTGGGCGCCCTTTGCTCTGTCGGGGGGTTGGTGGGTGTGGGGGTTTTGGGTGGGTGTCTTGTGGGCTGGGTTGTCCTGTGCTGCTGGGGCTGAGTCTGGGCGTCCGGGTTGTCCTGGCTGCTGTGCCTCCTGGGTTCTTGGGTCTGTTCACTGCCCCTCGGCTCCTGTGGTGCTCTGGGCTCCTTTTCTGGGTGCCTGTGCCGCCTGGGTGGGACCAGGTTGCGCTCTCGGCCTCTGTTGGCTTTGTAGAGGGCCTCAGACACTGATGTAGACCTTCCTGCATGTTTCTGCCCTGTCATGGGGGTTTCCACTGCTTCTTGGCCTTTTAATGCAGGTTGCTGACACTTGGCTTCTTGTTGCCATCCTGTGCTGTGATGTTTGGACTCACGACACTGACTGATTTGGTTTCTGATCTCTCTGTCCTTGTTTAGGGGTCTGGATGCAGGTTGTCACTGAGGTGCTTTTATTCTTGTTTATTTTATTTGTAAAGGGGAAGAAAAAAATCTTGTGATGAGTTGGGATCACTACGTTAAATTTGGAAGGGAGCACAAGTATGTCTTCACAAGTGCATGAACATGGGCACGCATGTGCACAGGGACGTGCACGCATGAGCGCACACACACACACACACACACACACACACACACACACACACACACACACACACACACACACACACACACACACACACACACTCCAAAAAAAAGGGGCCCCAACCGACAGATACCCCAGCCTGTAGCAGATATCATAAATGGTTTTTTTCTTTTTCAGGTTCCTGCCTGTTTATGCTGCATGGCTGGGTACCTGTCAGACTTTTTTTCTTTTGAGGCCCTTAAAAAAAAAAAAAAAGAATTGACAGCTGTGATTGGCAGACAGCTCCTGATTTTAGCACGTTATCCTTGTTGTTCCAACCAAGTTCTTGTCTATGGTAAAATATTATTGCATCCATAATGGCTCGCTGGGCTACAGAATTATATTTTACAACACTTTTAGTCTCTAATGCATCTCAGAGTTGTTTACAGTTGAGACAACAGCTGTTTTTGTCCCTCATCAGCTTAAATCTTTGTTTTCTATAAATTTGCTTGTTTCTCCCTCTTTCACACTCTAAAGCTCCAGCTTCAGGTGTTGTTTTCTCAATGAGCTGAACCAATCCAGAGACTGACTAATTACTGTTATATTACAGACTGAATAATTACTGTTATATTACAGACTGAATAATTACTGTTATATTTTTAAGGACCCAACAACTTTATGCAGTTCACTTTAGTCAGTCAGCCCCTCTGTGCACTTTGGTGTCTCATGTTGCTGATTTGTGCAAAAATCACTTCTTACATTGTTCAGCTGTAATTTGCATCATTGGACCTTTTTATAACCAGATCATATCAAAGATCTTTTTATACACATGTATTCTTTTTTTTTTTTTTTTACATATGCAGAAATAAGTGATCACATTTAAGAAAATCTAATCATCCAAATATATCAATGTAAGAAGCAACATGTAGATTTTATTGGGAAGTTAAGTCATAAGAAATTAGGTGTGCAAAGATTGTAAAGCAAATGGAGGTGTTTGAAAAAGATGAACATTAAAATTATATAGACAAGTTTAGGATTTATTGTGATAAATGAGAAGTTTCTGGTTGAAATAACACCTAAAAACATTAATAGGGAGAAACAAGCTCTGCTCTGCTGGTTTATCTACAACATGAATGAAGTTAAAATATACTTACCAGGCTTGGACATTGTTTTTAGTTTTGCTGGATGATCTTTGAAGTCTTCAGAGAGTTGATGTGTTGTACTTGTAGTTTGTCATTTCATCTTTATATTCTAAAGTGTCTGTAGATCCCTCCCCTTAAAGACAGGTCATCTGTTACCTCAGCAGTTTGACAAAGAGCCAGCCAATCAGAGACCAGAAAACAAAATCTCTGCAAACAGCAAACAAGTTCATTTTACTTTAGATGTGAGTTTACTGCATGCTTTAGTTGTATATAATTTTCTATAAGCATTGTTTTACATAGAATTTGTAGTATTATGTGTTACTACTTCCATGTATGTACCTGCTCCCATGTGGTATGGGTGCTGTGGTATTCATTTACCTTTCTCTGGGATGCAGCTTCCAAAGAAGGCAGAGAAACCTGGTTAGTTGCAGTTATCTTCAGTGGGATGGAGGAAGTGTATTTTTGCTTCATGCAACAGAATTATCAATTAGAAAAAAGTAGAAGGAAATGTAGGGTGGTCTCTGATGACCTTTCCAGCTGACTAAGATGATTTTCAGAGCCCAAGTCATGATACTAGCAGCATGGCTTCTTCTCCTGTCCCTCCTGCACTTTCCTGCTCTGTGTTTAGTTACTCCTCGGCCTCCTTTAGCAGTAACAGTACTTGTAATAAATGTATCCTGTTTGTAGCTTTGGAGGCCAGGCTCAGTCAGTTGGCAACTTGGCTCCAAACTCTGGAAAATCCAGTAGCTACCCAGGCCCCTGCAGACCAAGGTAATTTAGCTGCCATTAGCTCCCCCCCAGCAGATCCTGAGCAGCAGGGAAAGCAGGCCGGCTGGGTGACTATGAGGAGGAAGCGTAGTCCTAAGCAGAAGCCCCGGGTACACCACCAACCTGTTCACGTCTCACACCGAGGAACAAACTCTGGTTATTGATGGCTCTGTTTTGAGAAACGTGAAGCTAGACACCAGCGACCATAGTCAAATGTCTTCCAGGGGAGGAAATGGTATCTCACTAGCCCTCCAGAAGCCCAGAACTGTAACCATGCCCCCCCCCATCCAGAGGCAAATAGGAAAGGACCCAGGGGACCCAGGCCATCCACATCCCACTAGGAGTTCAGAAGACCTGAGGCCACACATCCTGATGGCAACCGAGTGCACACCCCAGAGGAGGAAGGAGGGAGACCCTAGACGAAGCCCCCACAGCCAAAGGGCAAGAGTCCAGAGAGCCGGAGGCAATGAGCAGCCCACCCCCCCGCAGGCCGGCACCCTCAGCACGAGCCGAGCACGCGGGCCCCGAGGCCCCAAGCGCCCGAGAACCACCCGACACCCAGCAGAGCCTCCCCCAATGCATCCCCCAGGCCACAGCCGCCAAGGGAGCGGGTCAGAAACCACGCCAAGTTATCTGGCCGCGAACCCCGGGACACACGGGCACCCACAACCCCAGCGGTGGCAGTGACGATCAGTGGGGAGCAGCGTGGAGCAGTAGGGACACACACACGCACACATGCAGGCACACACACATGCATGCACACACACACACGGATTCCATACATGGACCCCTAGTGTGTGAGAGTGGGTACCAGCACAGAGCCAGCGGCAACCCAGGGAAGCAGCCAACCCAGCCCCGAACAACTAGCCAGTCCCCACCCCAGGCAGGGTGCAAGAAACTGGGGTGTGAGAAGACCCGCCCACCCCCTAGTCCCACCCAACATGTGGAGGGGGTGATGTGAGTATATGTAATGAGAAGAATATTTATGACTGTGTGAAAGCTATGGTGTTATTAAAATTGGAGGGACAGATGTAATACAAGCCTGAGTGGCCACACCCCCAGGACACCGCCATGCTCCAGGCCGGCACCCACCACCCACACTGCAAACACACACCCCACAGGCATACAAAAGACAACAAATATCACACCCACACACACAATTACAATAAACATCACACTCTCACTCTCATCCACACACACACACACACACACACATACACACAGTGGTCCTGAGTCCATGACCAACTGGCCCCATGTGGGAAACTGCTGCTCCCTTACCTGAGCGCCCCACACCCCCACAGGGAGGGACACCCAGAATCCCGGAATGCCAGCCAGACATCTTAACGCGGGTCAACCCACCCCGTATGGCAGCGAGAGGGGCCCAACTGGGAAACAGATGACCCCAGGCACCAGGGCCCCAGACCCAGCACCCCGGCCCCACAGAGGAAGCTGGCCACCCGGACGGGGCCAGCACCCACCACGGGCCCCCCAGCCCCACACCCCAAGACCATAACGTTTCTCTTCCTGCTCTTGTCAGAGACGGTCGCACTATCTCTCTCTCCCTGCCCTCCCCATCTCTCCGCTTGCTGCTTGCTGTGAGAGCATCTCTCACACACTGTCCGAATAAGAATAGGATTGAGAGCAACATGGATCTGGCAAACTGGGCCTTCACCATCATTGATCGAATTTTTTCCACTATGAGATCGGGGAAAGGGGAGCCTGCGTGTCCGAGTGGAACAGACCCGGTTGGATACGTCATCGATTCTTGGAGCTCGTGGAGACCTGTGTGCTTCTCGGCCCTTGAGGTTGAAGACGCCTACATATTCGGCTTTTTGGTAGCGGTATCTTTTCTGTTTGGGCTCGGAGGATACCTGATTTACCGGGAAATCAAGAAAATCTGGGCGGCAGTTCGACATCTGCAGAGGCTGCCGACCAAGGTGGACGGCCTGTCCAGAGCCGTACAGACTCAGACTCAAAGCCTGTTGGACCTGAGCTGTAAAGTGAACGTGCTCGCAGGCGAGAGGGGTTAGATCTGGAGATAAGGTTTGGTTCTGCACAGTGAGGACGGTAACTAATGAATTTGGAATATTGGATTTACTGAATGGTTCCCCAGTGAGACTGAAGGCTGTTGGAAAAAACAAGCAGCCTGTTCCAAAACAACATCTGCATTATCAGGAATTCGGCTCCCTAGCCGGCCTTGGGCTGGTAATCATATCTCTCCAGGACAATGGCAACCATATCTCTCCAGGACAATGTGTGACGGCCGCTCTCCCCCTCAGCCCTCTCTGTGATCTGTGAAGCTGGATCTGGTGTACCACGGCCGCTGATGAAATTACATCACTATCAGCGAGCTGTTTTGGCTAGGAGCTGGCATCTGGCTCCACAATGCCCCCACCCTCTTGTCTCCGTCTGCATCCCCTCCTGACCTGACCTCACCTACCGCTGCTATCCTGGCTTTAAATGTGCAAATATGCTTTGCTAAGGTGGTTTATTTGGACCCTGGTATGGTGCTCATTTTGAACACTGTACCAGATTACTTTGTTTTTAACCTAACTACCCCATGATGTGTGTTGTTTTCTTCTCCTGCTAAAGGTAGCGCTGCGTGTCGGCTGCATGACCTCAGGACACCTGTCCCCCCTGTTGTTTCTGTCTTTGTATTTCTTGGATGACTGTTCTGGAATGCCAAATTTCATTATATGTTTTCATTGTATGTTTGCATATATATGACAATAAAGAAACCTTGAAACCTTGATAAGAGCATCCGTCCAAGCACTGCTGGTATTCGTTTAGACTCTTTGGCTCCAGTTGATCTTTCAGAGTTAACTTCAATAGTCACTTCCTCCAAACCAGCAACATGTTTATTAGATCCCATTCCTACTAGACTGTTCAAAGAAGTCTTTCCAATTATTGATGCTTCAATCTTAAAAATGATCAATCTGTCTTTATTAGTTGGCTATGTACCACAGACCTTCAAGGTGGCTGTAATTAAACCTCTACTTAAAAAGCCATCACTGACCCAGCTGTCTTAGCTAATTATAGGCCAATCTCCAACCTTCCTTTTCTCTCAAAGATCCTTGAAAGAGTAGTTGTAAAACAGCTAACTGATCATCTGCAGAGGAACGGTTTATTTGAAGAGTTTCAGTCAGGTTTCAGAATTCATCACAGTACAGAAACAGCATTAGTGAAGGTTACCAATGATCTTCTTACAGCCTCTGACAGTGGACTCATCTCTGTTCTTGTCCTGTTGGACCTCAGTGCAGCTTTGATACTGTTGACCATAACATTTTATTAGAGAGATTAGAGCATACTATAGGTATTAAAGGTACTGCACTGTATTATTAGAAAGAATTGCATCAATTTTCATTGTTATGCAGATGATACTCAGCTTTACCTATTAATGAAGCCAGATGATGCACATCAATTAGTTAAACTGCAGGAATGTGTTAAGTACATAAAGGCCTGGATGACCTCTAATTTCCTGCTTCTAAATTCAGATCAAACTAGAAAGATGCATTTCCTACAGAAAATGCACTGTGAATGCTGCATGCTGAAAGATTGCAGCTGAAATGCCAAGAAATGCTTCAAACAGCTGAAACTTTATTTGCTTAATGAGTTTCAGCAGCTGAAGAAGACAAAAAAAACATTGAAAGCTACACTGAACTTGATTTTTCTGAAAGGGGAGAAAAACAGCCTGAAGAAATTTTAACTGTAGTTGAAGAAAAACCATAAAAGACATTGAAATTAGTGAAATGGGCCACCATGACTGAAGTGGCTATGGCAGCAGATGACCTTGGGCCATTTTTCTTGTTGAAGTTTGTGTAATTAAAGTGCCACTCCTATGTGCAACCAGTAGGTGAGCACAGCGATGGCAAAGAGTCTTTCTTTTTTTTCTTCTTTGACTCAAGTTTGTTAAAATATCAATCAATATAAAGGGTTGCGAAAGATAAAAAAAATGCCTGAAGAAATTTAAACTGCAGCTGAAGAAAAAAGAGAAAAGATGTTGAAAGGGCCCACCATGATTCAAGTGGCTATGGCAGCTGATGACCTTGGGCCTTTTTTCCAGCGCATGCTGTTCTGACATTGTGTCATTAAAGCTGCTGCGTCTCTGGTTAACCACTAGGGTGAGCGCAGTCGCAGCAAAAAAGCAAGAAGATTTTTTTCTTCTTCAGCTGAAGTTTGTTGAAGTGTCAATATAATTCAATTCAATTCAATTTTATTTATATAGCGCCAAATCACAACAAACAGTCGCCTCAAGGCGCTTTGTATTGTGGGTAAAAACCCTACAATAATACAGAGAAAACCCAACAGTCAAAACGACCCCCTATGAGCAGCACTTGGCGACGGTGGAAAGGAAAAACTCCCTTTTAACAGGAAGAAACCTCCATCAGAACCAGGCTCAGGGAGGGGGGGTCATCTGCCGCGACCGGTTGGGCTGAGGAGAGAGAAAAGACATGCTGTGGAAGAGAGCCAGAGATTAATATCAATTAATGATTAAATGCAGAGTGGAGTATAAACAAAGTAAATAAGGTGAATGAGAAGAAACAGTGCATTATGTGAACCCCCCAGCAGACTAGGCCTATAGCAGCATAACTAAGGGGTGGTTCAGGGTCACCTGATCCAGCCCTAACTATAAGCTTGATCATAAAGGAAAGTTTTAAGCCTAATCTTAAAAATAGAGAGGGTGTCTGTCTCCTGAATCCAAGCTGGAAGCTGGTTCCACAGAAGAGGGGCCTGAAAGCTAAAGGCTCTGCCTCCCATTCTACTCTTAAGTATCCGAGGAACCACAAGTAAGCCAGCAGTCTGAGAGCGAAGTGCTCTGTTGGGGTGATACGGGACTATGAGGTCTTTGAGATAAGATGGGGCCTGATTATTCAGGACCTTGTATGTGAGGAGAAGAATTTTAAATTCTATTCTAGATTTAACAGGGAGCCAATGAAGAGAAGCCAATATGGGAGAAATCTGCTCTCTCTTTCTAGTCCCTGTCAGTACTCTAGCTGCAGCATTTTGGATCAGCTGAAGGCTTTTCAGGGAGCTTTTAGGACAGCCTGATAATAAAGAATTACAATAGTCCACCCTAGAAGTAATAAATGCATGAATTCGCTTTTCAGCATCACTCTGAGAAAGGCTGTTTCTAATTTTAGAAATATTGCACAAATGCAAAAAAGCGGTCCTACATATTTGTTTAATATGTGCATTGAAGGACATATCCTGGTCAAAAATGACTCCAAGATTTCTCACAGTGTTACTGGAGGCCAAAGTAATGCCATCCAGAGTAAGTATCTGGTTAGACACCATGTTTCTAAGATTTGTGGGGCCGAGAACAAGAATTTCAGTTTTATCTGAATTTAGAAGCAGGAAGTTAGAGGTCATCCAGGCCTTAATGTCTTTAAGACATTCCTGCAGTTTAATTAATTCATGTGTGTCATCTGGCTTCATTGATAGGTAAAGCTGAGTATCATCTGCATAACAATGAAAATTGATGCAGTGCTTTCTAATAATACTGCCTAAGGGAAGCATGTATAATGTAAATAGAATTGGTCCTAGCACAGAACCCTGTGGAACTCCATAATTAACCTTACTGTCTGAAGAAGACTCCCCATTTACATGAACAAATTGGAGTCTATTAGATAAATATGATTCAAACCACTGCAGTGCAGTACCTTTAATACCTATAGTATGCTCTAATCTCTGTAATAAAATGTTATGGTCAACAGTATCAAAAGCTGCACTGAGGTCCAACAGGACAAGAACAGAGATGAGTCCACTGTCAGAGGCTGTAAGAAGATCATTGGTAACCTTCACTAATGCTGTTTCTGTGCTGTGATGAATTCTGAAACCTGACTGAAACTCTTCAAATAAACCGTTCCTCTGCAGATGATCAGTTAGCTGTTTTACAACTACTCTTTCAAGAGTTTTTGAGAGAAAAGGAAGGTTGGAGATTGGCCTATAATTAGCTAAGACAGCTGGGTCACTGATGGCTTTTTAAGTAGTGGTTTAATAACAGCCACCTTGAAGGCCTGTGGTACATAGCCAACTAGTAAAGACTGATTGATCATTTTTAAGATTGAAGCATCAATAATTGGAAAGACTTCTTTGAACAGTCTAGTAGGAATGGGATCTAATAAACATGTTTCTGGTTTGGAGGAAGTAACTATTGAAGTTAACTCTGAAAGATCAACTGGAGCCAAAGAGTCTAAACAAATACCAGCAGTGCTGAAAGCAGCCGAACATGAAGAATAATCTTTGAGATGGTTATGAATAAAAAGTTTTAAAGGGTCAAAAATGGCTTGAAGAAATTAAAACACACTGAAACTTTGTCCTAAACATGAAGGAGAAAGAAGGTGCAGAAAACTGTGGAAAGAATGAGTTTAATATCATTGAATATGAAAAGATTTAAAGTTCAAAACTCAACGGAAAATTTTTGAAGTTTGGAGTAAAGTGGGACTTGAACCTGCTCTCTCTGCTTGTTGTGCATTGATGGGCCCCTTTTCTACCACTGAGCCAACAGTAGTGTCACACAAGCAGTGAGGTTTGCAAGCATACATATTGGAGAGCTCTGCCAAGCTGAATGCTTGTAAATGCGCCAATTGAAAACACCTGCCAGGTGCACTGCTTACCTGCTGAGATGCATGCACTCTGTCAAACTTGCCTCGGCGCACCTGTCAAATAACTGCTTCTAAGTCAAAAACCGTAACTCCTATCAAAGTCATTTTTGAACTGTGAGCGTCACAAGGACCTGTTCTAAACAGTGGTGTAATTTTTATTTTCCTGGGCTCAAAAGTGTGGCCGTGGGAGCAGTTTAAAAAAGGTGCTCATTTCTGCTTTGGAGAAAATCAGCTCTCTGAAATTACTATGGAGGTTAATGAAGGAGTTGGAAGGTCCTCCCTCTGTTTGAATGCTTACAGTTTAAAAAGTGTACATTTGACAGGGTTTAGAGACACATTGAAACTAGAGAAGCAGCTCTACATTTTGAGCATAAAATGATGGCTGTAGCACAAAGAGTGTGGACACAGTGGTCCACAAGGAAGCCAGCAGTGCTGCTATAGGCCTAGGCTGCTGGGGGGTTCCCATGATCCACTGAATGCCTCTTTTCATTCACCTCTTTTTACTCTGTTTATACTCCACTCTGCATTTAATAATTAGTTATTATTAATCTCTGGCTCTCTTACACAGCATGTCTTTTGTCCTGTCTCTACTGGAGGTTTCTTCCTGTTAAAAGGGAGTTTTTCCTTCCCACTGTCGCCAAGTACTTGCTCATACGGGGTCATTTTGAATGCTGGGTTTTCTATGTAATTACTTTATGGTCTTTACCTTACAATATAAAGTGCCTTGAGGTGACTGTCTGTTGTGATTGGCACTATATAAATAAAACTGAATTAAATTGGCCCAGGCAACATACCTGGTTGCACGCTGAAAGTCTGTGCAGAGGAGCTCAAAGATGTCCTCACAGACATTTGCAATGCCTCATTAAGCAGCCAGCTGTCCCTACATGCTGTGAAGCTACTACCATAATGCCAGTTCCTAAGAAGGCATCTCCTTCCTTTTTCAGTGACTACCACCTTGTTGATCCCAGACCTCATGAAGTGCTTTGAAAGGCTGATCCTGCAACACGTCAAATCCATCTATCCTTCCTGTATATCGTTTTGCATATTGGACAAACTGGTCAGCCAATAATGCCATTTGCTCTGCCCTCACCCACCTGGACACGAACACTCTTGTGTAAGAATCCTAGTAGATTTTATCTCAGACTCCTCCATCTGATTGGCAGATGGAGACGTGTGATTCATCGCTCCAGAGAACACGTCTCCACTGCTCACTGCTCTAGAGTCCATCACTGGACTCTAGAGCAGTGACCTACCACTTCATGGCTGAGTTGCTGTCATTCCCAGCCACTTCCACTTTGTTATAATCCCACTAACAGCTGACTGTGGAATATTTAGTAGTGACTGGACCAAAGTGGCCCTCCTGAGACCAGTGAAGCAAGACAAGTGGCTGGCTGATCAATACCAGATCCCCAACTACACTTCAGGTCAAAAGGTTTGGTTGTCTTCAAAGAATATCTCGTTATGAATTGAATCTAAAGAACTTTCCCCCAACTTTGTTGATCCATTTGAAATTGAGTTCTTTTATATTGTTACTTCTTTGGCTTTTGAAGAGTGCTTATACATGAACTAGATTAACCACTCTAAAGCTGAAACAAGCCAAAGTTTGTAAGAGAGATAAACCCATCAGCCATCAGATAAATCTACCTGTGCAGGTAACAGCACAGGTGTTTTGATCTTTTGCTTGAATGTCCACAGAACTCAATAAAACTTTATAACTTCCAAATGTCACACAGAGGATAAAGATAATGAGTGATTAAAGTACATGACACATTAAAAATGAAGAAATAAAGGCTTCTTAATCTTTGTTTGTTCTCTTGTTATGTCTTTTTATCACCACAGATACTGATAAGAAATCAGCTTTTACAGGTTTCTCATAACTGAGAGCATTTCAATCATTGCCAACGTTTATTAATGAATAACTTCCTGCATGCCTGGATGTATTTGGAGAGTGACACAATTTTCATATTCAGATCCAACACCTCAGTAATTTTGAAATGAGCAATTAAGATGTGTTTAAATGCAGACTCTCAGCTTTCATCGATGGGTTTAATTAATACTGCATTAACTGTTGAGGGATTAAAATCATTTATTAACTTGTCCCTCCTGACTGAGGCCTGTAGAGTCTCACATGGAGCTCTGGGGTTTGTTGCAGTTTCTCTGAGCTCAGGGTAAATTTGCTGGGACGTTCACTCCTGGGATGATTGTGTCATTGTGTTAACATGCCTGAATGCTCCAGACCCAAAAACTGCAGAAACTTCTGCTTTTATAGAGGAGCTCACACTGATGATGATCAGTTAATCGATACATTTGATTAGCAGCAGCTGGCTGATACTATCCAAGCAGTGAGGGTGTATTTAGTTTTTCACAGGACTGCACAGAGACCTGTGAAATCTCTCATTACATTTCCTGTGATGATAGATGAGCTTATGCAGAACAATGTCTCCTGTGACTGTTATACTGTTATACATGACATCAGGACATTATTAAAGGGTTAAGTATCCGAGGAACCACAAGTAAGCCAGCAGTCTGAGAGAGAAGTGCTCTGTTGGGGTGATACGGGACTATGAGGTCTTTGAGATAAGATGGGGCCTGATTATTCAGGACCTTGTAGGTGAGGAGAAGGATTTTAAATTCTATTCTAGATTTAACAGGGAGCCAATGAAGAGAAGCCAATATGGGAGAAATCTGCTCTCTCTTTCTAGTCCCTGTCAGTACTCTAGCTGCAGCATTTTGGATCAGCTGAAGGCTTTCAGGGAGCTTTTGTCATGGCTGAAGGGAAGGTGAGGACTCAAACAGGGAGACTCTTTTTCAGTGATTGATTTACAGTGCTTGAATCAACAAGGGTGCTGGTGGGAAAAGGGGCGGCTGGCTGAGCTCTTCTCTTCTGCTCATCCACTCTCAGGTAAGCGCTTCAAGGTTCCAGGTACTTAAATACGCACAAGGTAAGTGGGAGAGTGGAGACAGCAGCGAACAACAGGTGAACCAAATGAAACTAATAACACAAGGGAAGCAGAACCAAACACAAAACACAGAGAACACAGAACTGTCAAAATAAAACAGGAAGTGACCAACCATGACGCTCACACAGACTTGACAGAACACCAGGAATCCAGTTGTTAAGTGATGATGTAGAATACCATTTTGGGGTCCAAACTGTCACGTGATCAATATGCCGCAATGCTGTGTCCCTGAATGTTTTAACCGATCCAACTCGAAAAACACACACTCAGCTGTGATTGAACTGATGAGAAAGAGAAGCAGAAATGGCTGCAGCTGATAAGGTATGTTACAATCTTCTTTAATAGTGAACAGTCATTGGTTATGCCATTGCTGTTTATTTAGGAGCATTTGGACCTGAAATGACGTCGGATTTAAAGACCAGATAGAATACACAAGAGACGAGGGACAAACAGACACTGGTACACTGAGGCACGGGAGAGACGGCACAGGGAGCAGGGATTCAAAAAATACCAGTAACTATTAAGACCCATAACCTAAAATGAAGTAAGAGGCAAAACCATGTGAACACTGAAACAAAGGAATCACAAATGAAAACAGAACCTAATGAAACATAACACAAAATGCTGGTCAAACCGCCCAGGACCAGGACAAAATACTGGAGGCCAAGGTTATGCCATTTTTTCTCTCTTTTTGCTCTCTCCCTAACCCGTCCTTATTTACCCTGCTTTGCTGCGTTCCTGCTTTAGAGCCTCTCTGCGCACATCTTCCGAACTGGAAATTAAAGTTGTGGATCTGGTCAGCTGGTCTCTCAATGCTATTGATGATCAAATTTTCACCATGAGGAGATTGATGAAAGGATTCCTGTGGAGAGTGGAAGATGACGTGCCTGGCTGTACTGTCGATTGAGGACATGGCATATATATTTGGCTTATTGATACCAGGATTTCTCCTGATTGGACTTGGGGATACCTGGCTTACCGTGAAATTTGGGAAGTCTGGGCAGCCGTTTGGGCCTTGGTAAGGCTGCTTGTGACGGGAATGCAGAGCAGTACAGCCTCAAACTCACACTCAGTATATCTGGAGCTGAATCAGAAGGGATTAGATCGTGGAGGCGTATCTGTTTCTGTACAGCCAAAGAACGAAGCAAGAAAATTTGGATGATTGGATTTTTCACCACTGAGAGGTGCCAGAAAGACTAAAGGCTGTCAACAAATTAATCAGTGACAGCCTGTACCAAAACAATTGTAGAATCAGAAATTTGGCTCCCTGGTGGCCTTGGACTGGCTGGTTATTTCATTTTTTTCCTTGATGTTTTATAAAAAGATGCTCTACCCCCCCGGCTGTCCCGTCTTTCTGATCTGTGTGAACTGATATCCCCAGCCCGAGCCGCTGATGAACGTTTCACATCTTATCAGAACTGTTAGCTGAGGGGGGAGTTTGAGTCAGCCCCACAGTAGCCCGACCCCCCTCTCGCCTCCGCTGGCCTCCTTCCACCCCTGCCCCTCCTTCCACCCCTGCCCCTCCCCACCCTAGTGCTCCCATGGTATATGTGCTTACTATGCAGAGGTTTTTCAGCTTCATACTGTGCCCCCCACCCCGCATTATGGGGCAAAATATGAGATAATTTTTTTCACCTATCCTGTTGTTTTCACTTTGCTTTCCCTCCTTTGTAACGGCAGAGGCTCTGGGTGATGGCAGACACCTATCTCCCTATGTTTGTCTGGTTGTTTGTCTTTTCTTGGATTGGTGTTCTGTTAAATATAATTTGCCCATTGTGGGATCAATAAAGTATAAGCAACACGATGTTTCTAAGGTTTTTGGGGCCAAGCAGGAAAGTGCAGGAGGAACAGAAGACATGCTGCTAGTGAGTCGGCTACGAGCTAAGCTAATAGCTGTGAATCAATAAAAACACTCTTAAGTGAAAAATTTGAATATAATTTACAAATGATTCAGCAGTGAGTGTGCTTTGGATAAAGCATGTAAAGATTACATAATGAGATACTTTGTTATCTAGAGATTCATAATTAATCAAAGTAAACAAAAACACCACTGTGCATGTAACAGGAACAGGAAGTGAAACAATACCGCAGTAAGAGCCCGTGAGAGCCAACACCAACTGAAATAACTGTAGAAACTGTAAAAACTACAGTAAAGTAAGAGTCAGACAGAAAACATAAGAACAAACAAACGGTCCAAATCTAAAACCCAGGATTATGACACTTCCTGCTTCCACAGAAATTAAATGGGTAAGCAACAGCTGCTGCTAATCAAATGCATCGATTAACTGATCATCATCAGTGTGAGCTACTCTATAAAAGCAGAAGTTTCTGCAGTTTGCAGGTCTGGAGCATTCAGGTGTGTTAACACGATGACACAATCATCCCAGGAGTGGGCGTCCCAGAAAATTCACCCTGAGCTCAGAGAAACTGCAACAAACCCCAGAGCTCCATCTGAGACTCTACAGGCCTCAGTCAGGAGGGACAAGGCATGTATAACAGCATATCACTGGGCTGATATTGAAAAAATATTAGAAATACTAATATTGACTATGACTCGGCCCTGAGGGCACACACAGGCACACAGGGCACTGATGCAGCGTTGCCTCTGCAGAGGAAGTTATTCATTAATTAACTTTGGCAGTGACTGAAATGCTCACAGCTCTGAGGAACCTGTAAAAGATGATTTCTTATCAATATCTGTGGTGATAAAATGTGATAACAAGAGAACAAACACACAGGAGCATTAAGAAGTCCTTATTTCTTCATTAATGATTCAGTGACCTGCCTGCTGTAGATGATATGAGATTATTTCAGGTGTCTGAGCCTCCTTGCTTTGATTTTACATTTTTCTATTCAATTGAATTTGTACCACAGGCCTTCAAGGTGGCTGTAATTAAACCTCTACTTAAAAAGCCATCACTGACCCAGCTGTCTTAGCTAATTATAGGCCAATCTCCAACCTTCCTTTTCTCTCAAAGACTCTTGAAAGAGTAGTTGTAAAACAGCTCACTGATCATCTGCAGAGGAACGGTTTATTTGAAGAGTTTCAGTCAGGTTTCAGAATTCATCACAGTACAGAAACAGCATTAGTGAAGGTTACCAATGATCTTCTTACAGCCTCTGACAGTGGACTAGGCAATGAGTTAAACTGCAGGAATGTCTTAAAGACATTAAGGCCTGGATGACCTCTAATTTCCTGCTTCTAAATTCAGATCAAACTGAAGTTCTTGTACTCGGCCCCACAAATCTTAGAAACATGGTGTCAAACCAGATACTTTACTTTACTTTATTACATTTAGCAGACACCTTTATCCAAAGCGACTTACAATGATGACACAATAATACAAAAAGCCAAAACAAAAAATAAAACATTAAAAGAGTTAAACAATAAAAAACAATGGCACATTAAAAATGTATGTCTATACACATCAAAAGTAATTGTCTTAGTTAGTGCAGGTATTCTCCAAAAAGCTCAGTTTTTAGGAGTTTTTTAAAAACAGCGAGGGACTCAGCTGCTCTGGTGGGGGTAGGCAGCTTGTTCCACCATCTGGGAACTATGGAGCAGAACAGTCTGGACTGCTTTGGGTGGATGCTGGGTAAAGCAAGGCGACATTCAGTGGAGGAGCGCAAAGGCCAAGATGGAACGTAGGCCTTTAGGAGCAGGTACAAGTAGTAGTGCGCCTGTTCTGTCATTACCTTATAGGCAATCGTGCAGGCTTTATATTTGATGCGAGCAGCAACCGGAAGCCAATGAAGCCCAATGAGCAGTGGGGTGACATGTGCCCGTTTTGGAAGATTGAAGACCAGACGTGCTGCTGCATTCTGGATCATCTGTAATGGCTTAATAGCACAGGCTGGAAGGCCCGTTAGCACTGCGTTACAATAATCAAGGCGTGAGATGACCACAGCCTGCACCAAGAGCTGAGCAGCATGTTGCGTTAGAAACGGTCTAATTACTTACTTACTCTGGATGGCATTACTTTGGCCTCCAGTAACACTGTGAGAAATCTTGGAGTCATTTTTGACCAGGATATGTCCTTCAATGTTCATATTAAACAAATATGTAGGACTGCTTTTTTGCATTTGTGCAATATCTCTAAAATTAGAAACATCCTTTCTCAGAGTGATGCTGAAAAGCTAATTCATGCATTTATTACTTCTAGGCTGGACTATTGTAATTCATTATTATCAGGCTGTCCTAAAAGCTCCCTGAAAAGCCTTCAGCTGATCCAAAATGCTGCAGCTAGAGTACTGACAGGGACTAGAAAGAGAGAGCAGATTTCTCCCATATTGGCTTCTCTTCATTGGCTCCCTGTTAAATCTAGAATAGAATTTAAAAGTGCTTTTAAAGCTGCACTGAAGCTGTGAAGCAACATGATTTCTGACCCTCTGTGAGCCACATTATTGAATAATGTTCCTTCTGTAAACACAGGTTTACTGTGAGTCGTATCAAAGAGCCCAGCGAGATAACGGGAATCTAAGGCAGGCAGCTCGGCTGCTGACTGGTCAGTTTGGCAGTGAGCTGAAACAACAAACATCATAAGTCCACAGCGTCCTTGACTGAACTCAATCATTAAACAGGCCGAGTGCTGCTCACTCTGCAGCTGTAGTGTTTACTTTATTAAAGCAGTGAACATAAAGTCATCCACATGGAGCCACACAGGGTCAGATCATATTTCAGATTAGAGGCTGATTCAAAGTGAAACAAAGCTAAACTGTGAGCACAGATTCAGCTAGGAGTTCATCCAGAATGACCTAAAGCTGTTACACAGAAACCTTCCTGCTGTGGAAGATCAGACTGGACCTCTGCATCAGAGAGCAGCAGCATCACTGCAGCACACACACACCAGGATGCTCTCCTGGTGTGTGACACACACACAAAGGTGTGCTGTCAGGATCTGGTGTAAATCCTCAGTCAGTGAGAGCCCACCGGGCGGGGCAGACTCCAACCTTCAACCACACCCGAATCATCAGGTTACCGACCGCTGGGCACAAAGGTTTGGAGGGCCCAGGCCAGGCTGTTTCTTCCTGCAGTAATCAGACATATCAGACAGGAATGAGTGACAGAATAGTTTCAAATGGAGAGAAATGCACCAAAGTAACCACACAGCAAACGCTGCCCTCTGCTGCTCACAGGAGGAACCACAGCCTGCAGCTTCAGAGGGGCTGACAGCCCTGAAGGTCAAACACTGCTGGACTCAGACTGGAGTCACACTCATGATCAGTAAATTTAATTACTGCTGGTGGTACATAGCCAACTAATAAAGGTAGATTGATCATATTTAAGATGGAAGCATTAATTAATGGTAGGAATGATCCGTCCATGTTAACAGTGTGTTATACATAAAAATGCAGCTTTAATGCTTGAAGTCGCTAACGTCTAAAACTCAAAGACAAAGGGAACCCACAGAACAAGGACGCACACAGCAGGAGGGGAGGACACAACACAGAACTGAGGAAAACTGTGGGCTTAAATACAGACAGAGGGATCAGGGAAGAACAGGTGAACTGAGTCTAGCTAATGAGAAAAGGGACGCAAAACTAAACACAATGCACACGAGCCAAGGGACTGCCACCCAGGTATCCATGATCCTCCGCTCCATACAGACCCTGTGGAGGTTCATCCCATCCCAAACCATCTCCCCCCTTTACAGTTCATGAAACATAAGGAAGAATATACAAAGAAGAATGAGTTGGACACCAGTTACAAACTAACTAATTAAAGACATACATGTACTGTAGAGCAGTATGAGCGGGCAGTGAGGGTCTAATTTCCAGGGTTTTGGACCCCTGCAGGAACCTGACTGAACCTGGGACAGTCAGCAACAGCTGATCAGCAGCTCTGAGAAAGACACTTCCTGTTTGGGTTTTTAAAATGTAAGGTCAAAGCAAGGAGGCTCACACACCTGAAATATGTTCATATTATCTACAACAGGGAGGTCGCTGAAGAAGAAAGTACAAACACGCTGCAAACATTTACATCTGGAACTCTTTTTGTTTGTTTTTTAAATGTGTTTATTTATAAATGTATTATTTTCTTATTGTCTTTTGTTGTTGTTACTTGTAGATAAACAACTTCACTTCTCTAAAGCAGCAACAACCTTTGATACCAGTTTAATCAGCACCAGAAACATAAAAGCACATATTGCTTTGAGGCAGTGTGACTGTCACACTGATGTGTTATAACCAGTTATTACCACAGAGATAAACACAACAGTCGTCAAAGGAAACTGACTGCAGCAGTTTTGCACGTACATCAGCAGAGGCTAATAAAATGGTCCTCTATGACTGAGAGGAGACTGATGAGTAATAAATGACAGGAAGTAATTTAAATGAAGAAATAAAGACTTCTGTGTGTTTGTTCTCTTGTTCTCATGTGTTATTATCATAAATATTAATAAGAAATCAGCTTTTACAGGTTCCTCAGAGCTGTGAGCTCTTCAGTCAGTCAAAGTTTATCAATGAATAACTTCCTCTGCATCAGTGTCCTGTATGCCTGTGTGTGCCCTCAGGGCCGAGTCATAGTAAACATTAGTATTTCCATTCACTCACAGCCCAGTGATACGCTGTTACAGACTCACAAAAGGAAAAACCACATTCTGTGACTAATTTTCATCCAAGTGTTAAGAATAATTACTTTGTCAGATTACTGCTGAAAATGGAGGTTCAGGTAAGGAATGGTTATAAATCCTGAACAATTAATGCAATATTTTTTATAAAACCTTTCAAAAGAAAGCTGAGAGTCTTCATTTAAATTACATCTAGTAAGTCCTTATAAGCAGTCCTTCACATCTTTCCTTCACCTGATTTTTTCCATCTCAGATCAGAGAACACAGGAAAAGAAACTCTTTGACTTGTGACTGCAAACTGAGGCTGAGAACTCCAAAACTAGGAGCTAAACTAGGCTGCAAGAATCACTTTGGCATAATAGAGTTATAGTAATGTAAATGCACTGATCAGCTCTAGCACGAGTATCAGCCTCAAGGGCTGAAAACTGAAGAGGCACCAAAAGCTGCAGTTCCTCTGGTGTCCAGCAGAGGCGCCACAGCCAGTCAGTCCCCATAGACTCCTATGTTAAAACTTTCCTGCAGAAATAAACGTGTTTACAGCTGATACAGAAACTGCTTTGTGGAGAGAAATGCACCAAAGTAACCATCAGAGTACGACTGCACTGACAGCTTTAAGTGTCTCATGTTACATGATATAAAAAGTCTCTGCGGCTGACAGAGCGAAGCAGGAGCCTCATTCAGCATGAACACAGTAAAACATCCCAGTAGAAACAAACTGAACCTGTTTCTACTCACAGCAAACGCTGCCCTCTGCTGCTCACAGGAGGAACCGCAGCCTGCAGCTTCAGAGGGGCTGACAGCCCTGAAGGTCAAACACTGCTGGACTCAGACTGGAGTCACACTGTCAGCGGGTCTGAGGCTGGATTCAAGGGTTCAAGGATTCTTCAAGGATTCAGGCCTGTTTAATGTGACGGCTCCTCAGCCTCCATCAGTCACACTTTAATAACATCACTAACAGTAACATTAACAGATAATCAAACTGGGTGAATTCATATTTTACAATCATCTTTAATTTTATTTAATAATTATATAATTGTGTTTATTAATTTCAGTACTTTCTGTGATAAAATTGTAACTGTATGAATTATGTGTTGTATTGTTTAATGTCACAGGTAATAAGAATGATAAAAGCCTTGATAAATAAAAATGAAGATCCTGAGAGCCTCTGTGATCCAGGACCTTCAGTGGTTTCCAAAAACTCTCAAGGACCTTTGTTAAACAGAACATGAGAACAGCAGTGAGGTTTCTCCAGCTCACAGCTAGAAGCTACTCACTGATAAAATATGATGATGGTAGGAAGTTATTTGGACCCTGAAGGAGTCGCAGCTAGAAGATGATCCAGGTATCAAGTGGAGGTAAAAGGAGACCTTTCATCTGCTCTGACATGTTCCGATCAGCCACCTATCCCACCGGCTGAGATTAGCCCTCAAAGTTTACCCAGAATGCACTTTGTGAAGTTTCCTCCAGAATATCATCAGAAACATCAGGGTACGATGCTGGTTTCTCTTCCTCTGCGTTACAATCAGTTCTTATTATGGCCACTTCTGTCAGTTTGGAAGTTCTCCTAGAACAACTGAACTTTAACCTTTAACCTTTGTCTGTTAGACGTTTAAAAACCCAGACAGACCAGCAGGTGCAGTTCATCCTGTGGCCACCAGAGGGCAGAAGCTCAGCAAACAGCTCAGAATCCAATACAGGAGGGCTCAGTGCTGGGGAGGAGCTGGATAACCAGAAAGGAGGGGGCCTTCAAACTCAGCAGAGGAGCACGCTCAGTCAGTCTGGGCAGCAAGGACTGGATCTGGGTCAGAAGATGAGCTGGTGTAAACGAAAAGCCAGAGGAGACGTCCTCAGGCTAAAGAGTTTAAAGTTTGCAGAGACAGGAAGAAGCTTGTTAGCGTGTAATGAAAATCTGCACTGATTCTCAGTTTCACTGAAGTGAACAAGAAGAGTGCAGCTGTCTGCTGCACGCACTGCAGCAGTGAAATGAATTTGTGAGATGAAAATAAAATGTAATACATCCAACTGTTCATGGACATGAGGACAGTTCCAGCAGCGGCGTGCTTTACACCACTGCATCCGACACTCTGCATTGAGCTTGGTGATGTAAGGCTTGCAGCATGCAAAGTTTACCCAGAATGCACTTTGTGGAGTTTCCTGCAGTGACTCATCAGCTCAAACATCCAGCTTCAGTTCAGAGCCTCCGACTGCTGCCGTGTTCGTTGCTTCCTGCTGTTCTGAGGAACCTTTAAAGTGTTGTGGAGCAGTTTATGGTGATGGTCCTCCGTCCAACATCCTCCGTCTTCAGACTGATCTTCATCATCTGGATGCTGTGGTTACCCGGCAGCGTCGAGCCGCCCAGCTCTGACCTGTCGGCGTCAAAGTGTTGGAGGTGAATGTCGGCGCAGCTCAGGCTCCACCTGTGCAGCAGCACTTCGATCGACCAGTCGGCACTGAAACACACAAAGAAGCAGCTGTGAGCTTCGGTTTCTGTGCTGCAGCTTTGTGGTTGAACAGAGCACCAAACCCCCGACAGTCACTCGGGGGGGGGGGGGTCATCGGAGCTGGAAATGTGAAACTGGAATTTTAAAAATGGCCGCCATTTCCTACTAAAGATGCTGACGGAGCCTCAAGATAAATGTTTTCACTCTTTTCTCTGTTGGGAAGTTTGAACTGCATCACAGCTTCTGTGACTGCAGTGACACATTTATTACAACCAAGAGTCACGAGACCTTTAAGTTATTTAGTTTTATCGGTTTCAGAGTTAAAGCACTGAAGCAGCAGCAGACTCATAAACCAGCCCCCCCCAATCAGCACATTATTAAATAAATAAAATGATATAAATAAATAAAGAAGCTTCTAAAGCTGCTTTTTACCTGATTTCACAGTAAAATGATTCAAGTCTGATTCACTTTATTTAAAAATAATTAACTGTGACTGTTAAAAAGGACTTTATTGTATAATCATAAGAGTGTATATGCTAATGTTTGTTGGTGTTTCCACCTGTGCAGGATACTCCTGGAGTCTGACGTCTGCTGCAGATTATTATGGATTAAATTATATTTGGGTGCTGTGACGGTCCTCTCAGGGTTCTTTGTGGCCCTGCGTCACATTTCAGAAGGAATTTCTTAGAATAGAACCTGAACAAAACAATCAAAGAAATTTTAAAATCTCACTTTCAGACCTGTTTTTGGTCCTGATTGAGATTTCTGAGTCGGTCTCTGCGGGGCCCAAATACGTAAGCAGAAGTCCCCTCTGACCCCACGACCCAACCTGACCTCCACCTCTCGAGAAATGTGACTACACGTCGGGCTGATGCGGTCGGCAGGACTGTGATTGATTACTGTGTGGGGTTCAGAGGGCATTTTTGGTTGTGTACGCAGGTCCCACAAAGACCCAATGCAGAGGCATAACTCAGGACTTCCAGCTCATCACTGCGGTGATGAACTAACGTGGATCATTGATGGAAGTAAAGCCGTTTAAGGAGAATCATCCTGAACACACAAACACAAAGAAAGGCTGCTGTGATAATCAGAGCTGCGAATCGAGGCATTCGGGCTCCAAAGAAGGTAAGGGGGGGCTGTGACGGTCTGAAGTGAGGGAGCGGCCGGTTCAGATGATTCAGCTGCAAACAGAGGAACGCAGCAGTCGTACCTTCGAACCTGGTACGTCGTCCAGAACTCGGCTTTGGGGCTTTTTCTCAGCAGGAAAACGACCGTCACCAGGACGTCTTCGAAATCTGCAACAGACACAAACTCATGAAGTTTGTACAGTTCAGGTATTTTTCCATCCTCTGCATCAGTGAGTCAGCAGGAAACACAGCAGAGCAGAGCACTGCTACAGAAGCTGAGACAGTAACAGACCACTCTATCATCAGCTGTTCAACGGTTCTCACCAAATATGTGACAGGCAACAAAAACAATATCTGGACTAAAAAAAATTCAAACAATATTTTTGCCTTAAAAACTGACAGAAATGAAGTAAAATACCAAAACGCCTTCAGTGAGTTCACTTGAGGAGCAGCAGCGTCTGCATCGCTCATGTTTCACTCTCACTCTGATTTCTAACGAGCTCTGAGAGGAAAACGTGTTCGAACCTTCGGGATCGTAGAAAACGTCTGAGCCCAGGATGACGTCCAGCTCGGGGAGCAAGACGAGGTCCGGGGAGACCTCCCCCCAGCTGAGACCCACCACCGCCACGCCGCGGAGCGCGTTGGCTTCACAGCTGCGCCTGCAGTTCTCCAGACACGACGGTTTGTCGGCGGCGTCCGAGAGGATCACGTCGGCTCCACACCGCGCCGCCACTACACCTGGCAGACTCACACCTGCGCTGAGCTGAAACAGCATTCACACAACAGCTGAGCTCAAAGTCCCCTTTAGGCAACAACAGCTGATGAGCACAGGCCGGTCTTTCCATCCAGACCAGCTCAGGATTAAAAAACAGGACCTCAGTGTAGCTTTGATGCAACTAAGAGTCTAAATTTGTTATTTAGGACCTAAAGCTCCTCTGCTCGACTGTCTTCATTCAAATGTTACATTTAGAAGGTTTTTCTTATCAAAATAACCCCTAAAATGGTTCAGATGGAACAATATGTCTGGATTTTTATTCATGTTTTTCTTTGTTTGCTCCTCATTTATACTGTTTGTAGTAAAAAAAAAAAAAAAAAACTCTTCCTCCTACCAAGCAGGTTTACAGTTTTGAAGCCTCCACTGCTCATAGTTTGCACATTAAAGAACCCAGAAGTGACAGCTGCAGATTCACAGGCAGATCTCTGACAGGTGCTCCTGCTCACCTCCAGCACCTTCTTCCCTCTCAGCTCCTCTCTGTGCATCCACACATACTGAGCCAGAACCACCGCACACGGCCACACATACATGCCGTACTGCGGGTCGAGGACCTGAGACAGGACGACAAAAAAACTAACAAAATCAAAACATCACATGGTAATCTGTATTTTTATTTGTCACATACACATACATGCAGTGAAATTCAGTCTCTGCATTTAACCCATCACACATGCAGCATGTAGCACACAGCACAGCATGTGGAGCAGGGGGAAGCTAGAGAGCGCCCAGGGAGCAACCTGGGGGGTCCAAGGATTCACAGTGATAAACCTCCTTCTTCACCGCTCCTTACCTGTTACACTTGGACATTTTGTTGAGTGAAAATAAGTTGAGAAAATGAAGTAATCAAACAGCACTGTGAGGTATCAGTGCGTCCGCTTTCTTACAGCAGCTACCTATCATTTATCATTTATGGTTTATCTAACTAAAGCACAGCTCAACAGCGTGCTGGTTATCTTACGTCAAATTTTACTTAAACAAAAATATGTCTTTATAAACGGCAGGATGTGCAGAACAAGAACACAAAATATTATTCATTTTTGTGATCAGATCCTGATTGATCCATGTGTTACAGTTACTGTGCCATATCTGAACGTGTGCACGCTGCTCTATGCCATTTGAGGCTGGAGGTATCTATTAGTCAAAGGATCCTAAACACAATCAAGGGTTTTGGTTCTGTGTTCACACCTGTGAGACATCCACCTGTACCAATCAGTCTGTCATTACAAATAATTTAACAGCAACTATCATGTTATGTCAGGCACAAAATGAGGCTTTTTTTTCAGTGTTAATCTGCCCTAAATGACATCTGTATAGATCAGGTTTGTTTCTGTGTCTGTAGATCTGTCCTGCTCTTCAGCCTATGATAAATGAGAAGTTGAAGGACAAGTCCATGAGGTGGAACGTGCACGAAGGCCGACAATTATACTTGGACTACTCCCTGAGCAGTGACATCACAGTGACATCCAGGAGCCTTGATGTAGCTTTCAAAGTGAGAAAGAAGCACTGAATTACCCTGACCCCGAACATGACCCTGCAGACATTAACACCTGATGCATGAGCATTATTGTAGAGCACAGTAACACAGATAAACTGTAGTGACCCTGGTATGCTGTGTTTTCTTGATGACAGCCTCTGTGAAGGTTAAAGTTAACATTTTCACACAAATCAGAGATTCTGCCACCAGCTGGTTCCCTGCTGGATAACATCAGGCCTGTTGGAAAGAATCTTGGTATTTGGGTTGACAGTAATCTAAACTAATGAAATCATCTTTTTATCATGTAATGCACACCAGTACATATTGAGGTACTTGGGCAGATCTCCTTCAGGATTGTATGACTTGGATGTTTTATTTTGCTGCCCTTGTTTCTGTTTCTACTCTGTAAAGAAAGATTCTTCTTCTGTGTTTCAGGGGTTGGTGTCTGTGCAGGGGCAGGATGTGGAGGCTGGTTTATCGGGGGCAGACAAAGAGATAATTTTCACAAAGACTGATCATATGATTTATGTGGGCATCTCTGAATTCTTCTTCAGTGGCGCTGCCATGTTGCTCTACAAATCCGGACCATTTAATTTTGACATTCCACAGGTGAAAACAGCTGATTAACACCTGATACAACCTCTCTGGTCCCCAAACCACACTCATGTTATTCTACAGCAGCAGCATGGAGTCAATTTAACAGGCAGATAACTGAGTAAACTGCTCTCACTGAATGAAACAACACCAAGTATTTAACACAATAAGAAAACAAGCTGAGCCAAACTGAAGAATACTAAAGAATTGTATTATTTGCTGCTGCTCCTGCATTTTCTTGGGCTCTACTTGTCTTCATCTTACTGCTGTGTCCCTTCCTGCTTAAAGAACTTTAATTATTACTTCAATGATACTGTCATGGCTGTTACCACGTCATTTTGTGTTCAGTTCTTCTAGGTTCTGTTTTCACTGAGATTCTTCTGTTGTGTTTCCAGTTTTTTGTTAGTTTCTTGTCCTCTTATTAGTTATTGTTATTTACAGTGGTATACAAAAGTTTGGGCACCCCTGATAATTCTCATAATTTTCCTTTATAAATCATTGGTTGTTCAGATCAGCAGTTTCAGTTAAATATATCATATAGCAGATGAACACAGTGACATCTGAGAAGTGAAATGAAGTTTATAGGATTTACAGAAAGTGTGCAATAATTATTTAAACAAAATTAGGCAGGTGCATAAGTTTGGGCACCCTTGTCATTTTATTGATTTGAATACCTTTAGCACCAATTATTGGAACACAAAATGTATTTTGTAAGCTCATTGACCCTTGACCTACATACACAGGTGAATCCAATTATCAGAAAGGGTTAAAACAACTCTCAGATGAGCTGAAAACAAAGACTGTTCAACATCATGGTTTAGAGGAAGGATCCAAAAAGCTCTCTCAGAGATTTCAGCTGTCAGTTTCCACTGTGAGGAACATAGTGAGGAAATGGAAGACCACAGGAACAGTTCTGGTTAAGGCCCGAAGTGGCAGGCCAAGAAAACTCAGATAGGCAGAGGCGAAGGATGGTGAGAACAGTCATAGTCAACCCACAGAGCAGCTCCAAAGACCTACAACATCATCTTGCTGCAGATGGTGTCACTGTGCATCGTTCAACTATTCAGCGCACTTTGCTCAAGGAGAGGCTGTATGGGAGAGTAATGCAGAAGAAGCCTTTTCTGCACACACGCCACAATCAGAGTCACTGAGGTCTGCTAAAGCACATTTGGACAAGCAGCTTCATTCTGGAATAAGGTGCTGTGGACTGATGAAACTAAAACTGAGTTATTTGGACATAACATGGTGGAAAAAGAACACAGCACTCCAAGACAAACACTTGGTACCCACAGTAATATTTGGTGGTGGTCCCATCATGCTGTGGGGCTGTGTGGCCAGTGCAGGTACTGGGAATCTTGTTAAAGTTGAGGGTCGCATGGATTCCAGTCAATATCAGCAGATTCTTGAGAACAATGTTCAAGAATGAGTGACAGAGTTGAAGTTGCACCAGGGCTGGATACTTCAACAAGACACCGACCCTAAACACTGCTCAGAATCTACTCTGTTTCACAAATGACCATTTGTAAAACAAATGTATATACTGTGGGGAAAATTTGATATGCTGCCAATTTTGCAAGTTTTCCCACCTACAAACAATGAAGAGATCTGTGATTTTTCATCACTTCAACTGTGAGACAGAATAAAAAAAAAAAATCCAGAAAATCACATTGTATGATTTTTAAATAATTAATTTGCATTTTATTGCATAAAACATTTGTATTTGATCACCTACCAACCAGCAAGAATTCTGTCTCTCTCTCTGGTTTTTCTTTAAGAAGCCTTTTTATTCTGCACTAATTACCTGCATTAATTGCAGGTTTTATTGCAGTCTTTGTAGGAAACACAGCTGTCCTCACAGACAGGAGAGCAGAGGATGCATCAAGATAATAAATTATAATACAATATTAAATATGATGTTCACAGATCCAGTGGGCTCGAAGCTAATCAGTGCTAGAGCTTTTCCTAGTTTGGCCACAGGGTATCCAGCTCTGTTCGCTGTGTTTGTGTGAGACATCATCCAGAGGAGGGGGAATGGACCATTCCAGGTGGTTTTGCTAAATGTGATTGATTTTGAAGAATAATGTGTTTCAGTGTTGCTACCTGCTTGTTTTTCTTTAAGATGTTGAATAAACAAAGTTTGAATCATAACATTGATTTAAAATTCAATCAAAAACACTTTTGGAACTTTTGGAAGTGGATTCCCCCTTGGTTTACCATGGAAGCCATCAGTGCATTTCTCAAAGCTCTGTGAACTTCATGCCTTCGCCAGGATTTCATCAAACTTCATTCACGTAGAGACGGTAAGAAAAAAGAAGCTTTCTTCAGCTGCTTCATTTGTAACTGATGGTCAGCAGTTAATTCCAGTTGAAGGTCATTTAGTTTTTTGTAGTTCTTTTGATGCTAAATGTAGTTCAGGTTTGAAAACTGCACAAACTTAAGATGCAACAGCTGTGAATTTTAGGTATTTGACTGAATTATCTGGTTTTTTTGCTACTTAAGTATTTATTTTTTCAAGTTAGTGTTTAAAAAAGTAAATATGTGGTATTCATTCGTGTATTTGAGTCTTAACATCAGTGTTGTTCTTCTGGCAGAAGTTGGATCATCTTCTCTAACTTATTATCTTTGTGTGCTTCACAGCTGATTCACTGATGGAGGAAGAAAAGCCGAGTAGCACCGGCAGCAGCAGAATGACGACACCGGCAGGGGTAAGTCACCTTAACCTGAGACTTTAAACATAAGAATAACTTTATTGATCCCAGAGGGAAATTCATATGTCTCACAGCTCATCAGCCTGCTGGCTGCGGGTACAAATGATTTTCTGTATCATGGCATTCCGGGAAAGCCATGATACAGAAACAGGCTACAGGCCGAATAGAAACCTATAGGAGAATACTGTACTGCTAAAAATGGCGGTTGACCCAAACAGCAGCTAAACTGGGAAACACATGATCCCATCATGATGCTGCACAGGAGAGGTTCACGACCATTTAAGCTGTGTTTTTGGTCATATTTACTCGTTACGTTCATCTCAAATGCCCTTTGTACAAACCAGTAATAACTTTAAGGAAAGAGAACATATATGCATACATAGAGTTTTAGCATGGCAGTACAGACACCACATTATCATAGTAAATATTTAGGTTAATGCGTTGTTTCTCTTTGTATCCATGAGGTGAATTAGCATGGCATTTGTTCAGTGCTCTTGTGAACAAACGCCACACTGATGGCATTAATTGTTAACATGTCAATCACATTGGCGCTCTGGACTGAGCTGTAAATGAAGGCCCACTGTTGTCAAATTGAAGTATGTGTCAGATTCCTAGGAAGTAGTTTTGTTTTTGTTTTTTACCATTTTGGAATTATGCCACCAAACAAGTGTTTTGACTCAATGTTTGTATGTCTTAGTCACCACTGAAGTTATGAAGTTAAATTATGGCTTTTTTTCTACATTTCTGTTTTATTGTCAGCATCTTCTGTTATCTGGGACTGTCAGTTCTGTTATTCTTTGTCTCTGTTTGGTTCTTGGTTGTGAGTTTTTGCAGTTTTGTTGGTTTCTTTATTCACATCCTCAGACTCTCTTAGTTTTGATATCTGAGTACTGTTCTTGGTTTTAGTTTATTCCCTGGTTTCCCCTTGTTTTCCTTGTCAAGTCTGGTTTCCTGTTTCACTTTGTTGTTCTCTTGTCTCTTATTTATTTATTATATTTATTATTTCTGTCATGTATTTAGCTTTACTTCCCTTCGGTGTTCTTCTTCGGTGTTTCCCATGTCCTTAATGACCTGTGTGTATTTATTGTCTGCCTCTCTCCATGCACTTTGTCATGTTGTCTTTCCCTCATGGTTCCCTGCTGGTAGTGTGTATCTTAGTTTCATGTATCAGCACTCTGGAAAACGTCCCTGGAAAACCTGGTCTTTGTTTTTTTTTATGTTTAATGTGCGAGCTTTGCTATAAAGCAGCCGATCCTGAGTTTGGCCTGCTGCTCTGCCGAACCGTGACATTTATGTAATATCCTGCTTTCACATCCAGAAGATGTGTTGTTATACGCATGATTAATTATAATAAACTTTAATGAAGTTTGCCAAGGAGGAATGCATTACATTTATAATCAAGCACTCACTCAGCCATAAGTGTTTGTACACTAATTATGACTACATACAGTATTAGACTAATGTGAAGGTCAAAGGTCAGCCTCGTTGTGATATAACAGTGCTCTGCTCCTTATCCAAAATGACAACTCAGGAACAAAAGGACAGATGTACACATGGCTGGCCAACCTGACAAAAGAAAGCTCACTCCATTTTACTCTTCTGACATTTACAATTTTTACTTGCGGCAGGACACCTCTTTCTTTCCAATTAGGAAGTATTTCAAGTCAAATATGTCCTCAGAGTGTTGTTACTCTGTCCATCTCTGTTTGCTTTTTAACCAGACCTGCAACATCACAGACAGGTGTCCAAATGAGGGTGGAGTCGATTGCACTTCAGGACAGCTGGATCAGCCCAGGCAAGTTGAAGATAAGTGCTGCCTCTGTGACCAGTGTGGAAACAGGTTTAGTAGCTTGTGGGCTCTGAAGATCCATCAGTGCATCCACGCAGGAGAGAAACCCTACTCCTGTGGTGTGTGTGAAAAGCGTTTCACTCACTCATCACATTTGAAGACCCATCAGCGCATCCACGCAGGAGAGAAACCCTACTCCTGTGGTGTGTGTGAAAAGCGTTTCACTCAGTCATCACATTTGAAGACCCATCAGCGCATCCACGCAGGAGAGAAACCCTACTCCTGTGGTGTGTGTGAAAAGCGTTTCACTCAGTCATCACATTTGAAGACCCATCAGCGCATCCACGCAGGAGAGAAACCCTACTCCTGTGGTGTGTGTGAAAAGCGTTTCACTCACTCATCACATTTGAAGACCCATCAGCGCATCCACACAGGAGAGAAACCCTACTCCTGTGGTGTGTGTGAAAAGCGTTTCACTCACTCATCACATTTGAAGACCCATCAGCGCATCCACGCAGGAGAGAAACCCTACTCCTGTGGTGTGTGTGAAAAGCGTTTCACTCACTCATCACATTTGAAGACCCATCAGCGCATCCACACAGGAGAGAAACCTTACTCCTGTGGTGTGTGTGAAAAGAGTTTCACCAGTTCATCATATTTGAAGATGCATCAGCGCATCCACGCAGGAGAGAAACCCTACTCCTGTGGTGTGTGTGAAAAGCGTTTCACTTGGTCATCATATTTGAAGATGCATCAGCGCATCCACGCAGGAGAGAAACCCTACTCCTGTGGTGTGTGTGAAAAGCGTTTCACTTGGTCATCATATTTGAAGATGCATCAGCGCACCCACACAGGAGAGAAACCCTACTCCTGTGGTGTGTGTGAAAAGAGTTTCACCAGTTCATCATATTTGAAGATGCATCAGCGCACCCACACAGGAGAGAAACCCTACTCCTGTGGTGTGTGTGAAAAGCGTTTCACTCACTCATCACATTTGAAGACCCATCAGCGCATCCACACAGGAGAGAAACCTTACTCCTGTGGTGTGTGTGAAAAGAGTTTCACCAGTTCATCATATTTGAAGATGCATCAGCGCATCCACGCAGGAGAGAAACCCTACTCCTGTGGTGTGTGTGAAAAGCGTTTCACTTGGTCATCAACTTTGAAGATCCATCAGCGCACCCACACAGGAGAGAAACCCTACTCCTGTGGTGTGTGTGAAAAGCGTTTCACTTGGTCATCAACTTTGAAGATCCATCAGCGCACCCACACAGGAGAGAAACCCTACTCCTGTGGTGTGTGTGAAAAGCGTTTCACTTGGTCATCAACTTTGAAGACCCATCAGCGCACCCACACAGGAGAGAAACCCTACCCCTGTTATGTATGTTTCGCTGGGTCATCAAATCTGAAAGTTCATCAGCATACCCACCCAGAGAGAAACATTACAGCTGCCACTGATCCACGAGGGAATTCAGTGAGCCATCAAATTTCCCATATCATAAGAAGTCCCGTTGACCCTGCCCTCGAAGCTTCAGCAGCATTTCAGGAGCATATTTTAAATCAGTAAAACATTAATAAAAAAAAAAAAAAACTTTGTTAAAAAATGTTATTAAACTATTAAATTAATATCCAAGCATATTAAAATGTTGTCATTATAATTTCATTGTCAAATGGAAGCAAATGTGAGAGAAATGTTCAGGTGCTTAGAAGTTCCCCTGAGCTCTTCTGTGACCTTTATAGATACTGTTCGAGTGATCATTACTGCTGCAGAAAGTAACAGTGTGTTTGAATCTGTTAGTTAATTTAAGCTGGAGAGTTAATTGTGGCACGTGTGTGTGTGTGTGTGTGTAAGCAGTGGATAAACGCTGCACTTGGTAATAAATGTGTCTGTTAAGACTTTAAGTTTTAACAGTGATGAAATATAAGGCCATGTTTATGAGTGTAAGCTGGTCTTCATTGTCTGTATGGTTTTCAGTAGGCTGGTTAATATTAGTTCCTTCATCCTCTCCTGGAATCTCCTCCATGCTCTGAGACTGTGCTGGGAGACACAGCAAACCTTCTGGCAATGGCACGTATTGATGTGCCATCCTGGAGGAGTTGGGCTACCTGTGCAGCCTCTGTAGGGTCCAGGTATGGTTTCATGCTACCAGTAGTAACACTGACCCTAGCCAAATGCAGGAGTAGTAAAAACAGTCAGAGAAGATGAGGAGGGAAAAATGAGTGTCCTCCACCTGTAAAACCATTCCTGTTTGGGGGGTGTCTCATTGTTGCCCCTCTAGTGCACCTGTTGTTAACTGATTAACACCCCTCTGATACTTACTGACCACATCAATATCCAAGATGTTTAACTGACTTGTTACTAAACTCTGATTAAAAAGTGTTCCTTTAATTTTTTTGAGCAGTACACTTGGTATAAATTTCAGTATAATTATTTTTTATGATTTTTTATTATTTATCTTATGCCTTGAAGGAGAGGTCGGAGGTCACATGATATTTTAAATCTTTGTATGGTACTTTCTACATGTTGAGAATACCCACCACACTTATAAGAACTGTAGTTTATTATAAGGCTTTTTGTCAGTTTGTGATGAATAAATCATGAAGTTTACATTGAAGACCTTGGTGGACACAAGGCAAATATTAATGGATTGCTAACATGACCCCCCTCTACACTAATACAAAGTTTTATCTGCATTAATTCAACATTTTCTGAGACATTTTGTTTACAGACAGAATGACTCCTTGGAGGTACTAATACACAATAATACAGTCCAATAAGTATGTGAGTTATTGCACTTGGGTGCACAGCACATTGGAACATGTGCTTTGTAATGTCAGGGCTACTGTTGTGCTGGTCAGTCATTCAAATTAAGTGTTTGGCAGAGTTCAGTTCTGGGACAGAAGCTGTTTTTAAGTCTGTTTGTTCATGATGGGATGAACCTGAATCATCTGCCAGAGAGCAGCAACTTAGACAGGTAACGTCCAGGGTGGGAAGAGAATTTCATGTTTGCATCACTGCTGTGCAGCATGAGCCAAAACATTCCTCCTAAGAGAGCAGTGTGCAGCTAGTGATTTTACAGCCAGAGTTTATGATCCTCTGAAGGACTTTCCTGTCTGCAAACAAAAAAATTTTCAGAGGTCTCTCCATCGAGTTTCTTGTCCCTTGGACATACTGCACAAGGACTGCTGCCACCAGCGGCAGTCTGGGACAGCAGAGTTGGAGTCTGGGATGAGAGAATTTGGGATCACAACAAGTGCAACTTGGAACAGCTAGTGGTGCAGCATTTATAACCCAGTAAGAACGATAATCAAACTCTAAGATAATGATATCTAATGAAGGGAGAGTGTAAATATGCTATGAAAATATGAAATGTGTACTTATTTTTTGTGTTTTCCTCTGTAGGACCTGAGCTGAGTCCAAATGTTCCTCTGCTGTTCTGTCAGAGTCTTCTCCTTTATTAGGATCTTTATTAGGCCACCACACTACACCGAAGAGCGTCTCATATGTTCATCAGACAACACAAACTTATATTTTAAACTATAGATATCAAAATATGCATGACTGATGTTTGTATTAAATCAGTGATCACACGCTGGTTTCAGGCAGCTGAATTGGGCATGCCGGTAAATAATACAGGACTTTTTTTCTGCTTATCTTTGACCAAAGAAATTTCCTTTTTACTTCAGCTGATGAGTAAACTCTGTCAGGCAGTTCTAAGACAATTTTAAGCTTTCTGGGAGTCAGAGTAATCACATTTGTTCTACACTGTTGAACAAATCTGAAGCTGGTGTAGCAACAGCCTTAATTTTTAATTCATTCAAAAATATTTTTTTTAAAAACTAACTACTTGTGTTTTCTGTTTTTTCTGTGTTTTCAAACTGTTTATTAAACTGATTATGATTAAGAAATAGTCCAAATAACCCCAAACCATACAAAGTAACCAAGAACACAATACAACATGTCAGGCTTTCATTTTGTTTTGGCATTTGTTGCTGAAGATGCTTCAGGTCCTTTAAATTTTTCATGATCCTTAAAGGCAGAAAAACAGGATAAATGTTAATTTTGATGATGTTATTATCTCTACATACAAGAAAAATCCTAAATGTGGAAATAAAGCTGCAGACATGCTGTATAAAAAAATATTTGTTTAAAATTGTGTTTTGTTCTCTTTGACATCAAGAGAAACAAATGTGAGAAAATCAGTTTCGTTAATGCCACAAAGGAAAATGAGAATCACATTAAGGGTCTGGTTTCTTCATAAGCTTTAATGCTGTCACACATGTTTCTACACAACCTTCATGTGTCCACACAGCAAACTCACAAAACCCTCTTTCAAAGGCCTGAATGTGAGAATAACTCAGTGGCCTCGTTCTTGTAAAAAACAAACAAACATACAAAAAAGACGTCTGCAGTCTGACATCATGTCATTTACATGCTACAGTCTGACCTTCTGCTGTGCAGCTGCTTTGCACACAAACCTAAAAGTTGTAAACAAACTTAGTAAATGGATGCATAAATGTGCACTTCCACCTCCTGTGAGAACTGTCTGCTAACAGCATCACCTTTCCTTTTTTAGGCAGTTCTGGTACTTAGTTTATTTCTTTATTTGTGTATTTAATGAAAAAATGTTCTGTGCGTGTTGGAATAAGGGAGTGAGGTGGCCCTGGGTTGGCCCCAATCTGATGGGAAACAGGGTTGCTGAGGAGAAGGAATAACCTTGGTCTTCTGAATCTTAATCTTCTGAATCTTCTGAATCTTTTGGCCTTCTGAGTCTTCAGGGATTTTAGCAGAAGCTTTAGGACAGTATAAACTGAATCCAGGACAGACCGGCTCACCGAACCTGGTCTGGACTCTGTGGAGGAGAGTCATGGTTTTAGTGGTTTCACAGATGCTGTAGAAGGACAGAACACCTGCACTGTGATCCAGGTACACTCCAATTCTGGAGGACCGAGGACCTGAGACAGGAGTTCTGATGTTGTTATGTCTGAACTCATAACCACCACAGAAACACTCCATTGCCCATGACTTATTATTGTTTCCAAACACGCTCTCTATTCCTGACCTGCTGATGTCCTTGTAAGCTACTGCTATAAAAACATCATTCCCGCTCCACTCCACCTCCCAGTAACAACGTGCTGCGAGACTCTGTCTACACAACACCTGAGACCAGTCAGTGAATCTGTCTGGGTGATCATGATATCCATCATCTTTAGTAGAACTATTTTCAACTTTTAAGCTATGCACATGTTTGATATGCTGGTGTGCTGTATTTAGATTGAAGGTGATCTGACATTTATATTTTAAGAATTCAGTTCTGGTTTTGGGCTCTGGCTGTGACAGCCAAGCACCCCCTGCAGTTTCTCTCAGAGATGTTTTGGTCCATTCCTCACTAAGGAGGTTCTGTAGTTTATCTTTGCCCTCAGACGCAGCTGCTGTCACATCCTCGGTGGACCTCTGAGGATCAATACTGATGCTGGGGGAGTCTGTAGCTTCACCCAGACGTGGCAATAAGGTGTAGTTGTGTAGAAACTGGGTGGGGTCCTCTGTGTGTGAGAGCTGCTCCAGCTCAGTGTTTCTCCTGCTCAGCTCAGAGATCTTCTGCTGCAGCTTCTCCTGAAGCTCATTAACACGACTCACTGCAGATTTCTGACGAGACCTGATCTGCTGCTTCACCTCTGTGAAGATCTCCTCGCTGTCCCTCTCAACTTTATCAGTGGACTGATTGATGTTCTCCACCTGCTGCTGAAGCACCTTCAGATGTTTCTGTCCTTCCTGGATTCTCTGCTGGATTTTCTGCCGACTCTCCCCGAGCTCTCTCTGCTTCTCACTCATTGCTGCTGCAGCTGAAACTGTTTCATGGCCTTTAAGCTCATCCATGGAGCACAGATAACAGATACACTGCTGATCAGTGCGGCAGAAGATCTTCATCACCTCACTGTGGCGAGAGCAGATGATCTCCTGGAGCTTCTGGGAGGGGTCCACCAGCTTGTGTTTTTTAAAGGCAGGAGATTCATAGTGAGGCTGGAGGTGCTGCTCACAGTAAGAGACCAGACACTGCAGACAGGACATGATGGCTTTCAGCTTCCTCTCAGTGCAGAAATCACAGGTCACCTCTCCATGTTCAGCAGGACAGAGATCAGCAGGAACAGCTTGGAGTCCAGTCTTCTCTGTGTCCTCCACTAAACCTGCTATCACAGTGTTTATCACCAGAGCAGGCCTCGGTGTGAAGCTCTGTCTGCACTGAGGACAGCTGTGGCTTTGCTTCTGATCCTCTCCATCCCAGTAGCTTTTCATACAGTTCATACAGTAGTTGTGTCCGCAGGGAAGAGTCACCGGATCCCTCAGCAGATCCAAACAGACCGAACAGCAGAGTTTGTCTCGGTCCAACTGATTTTCTCGCTGCACCATTTCCGGGATGATAACGTGGATAATGCGCCCAGACTCACCACAACAGTCCAACAAGTTTTAGCAGCTTGACGACCGCTGTGAGACTGAAAAACACACTAAAGCTTTTATTACCCACACGGAGCAAACAGGCCAAAGTCCTCTGGCTGGATTAAAAGTAGCGATGAGACGTGACGCAGCTTCGGCGCGCATGTCGAAAAATCCAGGAAGTCTTTTATGAAGGAAATGTTGCTTCATTAAGGGCGGAAGGACATCGCTGATGACGTCTGAAGCCTTCGTGTTGGTGTTTTATTAACATAAAGCGCAGTGAATCGTTCGGGTCGGAGTTTCGCCAGTTTTCCTGTTTTCATGGAGCTGCTAAAACGAGATGGGTTTTTTGTAAGAGGACTTTGTCCTTGAGACACTGTAGTCACGGAGGCTATGCTGTAGTCACGCGAGACTTTGTGAATCTTGGCAGAATCGTCAATGGCGGCGTGATTCCATTTGCAAACATTTGAGTGATTAGCTTTTTTTCCGCCAATTTATAAAGTAGACAGGCTTAAAACTAACAAATCTAGATAGTTTTTTCAGCCTAACTTAAATTCTTTGCAGCAATCTGGAGGACGGTGAAGAGGACCTGGACAGTCTGCTGCGGTACATCGACGGGTGTTTTGAGCGAGTCGTTATGGGGAAACCAGACAAGACGCCGACTCCCTCCACCAGCAAGGGAACTCCGTCCACGAAAAGAAGCCGCCCCGAAGATTCCCCAGAGGCGGTATCGCCACCCACCACTAATATTGTGGGCATTCTGGAGTCCATTGACAACAAGCTGTCAAGCTTTGACGCCCGCTTGGCCCTGGTTGAAATCCTCCACAAGGAGTTTCAGGCCCTGCGGGAGTCAGTCGAGTTCAGCCAGCATCAGGTGGAAACACTCGCTGCTGAAAACGCTGTCCTCAGAGAGTCGGTGAATTCCCTCACCGAGGAAACGACCCGGCTCTCAGCTGAAAATAAGAAAATCAAAGAATCTATTATCGAGCTTCATGCCCGCAGCATGAGAGAAAATCTTGTGTTTTCAGGTATTCCGGAGAAGGCAGAGGAGGACCCGGAGGCTACAGTGAAGGAATTTATCCAAACTCACCTGAAGCTCCCGGAGGACGCCGTGAAGACCATCGCCTTCCATAGAGTCCACCGCCTGGGAGGAAAGCGACCCGGAGCACGCAGACCCAGACCGATCGTGGCCAAATTCGAGCACTTCAAGCAAAAAGAGCTGGTGAAGAGCCGCGGCCGGGAGCTGAGAGGGACGGACTTCAGCGTCAACGATCAGTTTCCAAAGGAGATCCTGGAGCGACGCAAGGTCCTGTTTCCTATCCGGAAGAAGTTCATGCAGGGAGGCTCCCGGGCTGTCATCGCCATGGACAAACTGTATGTGAACGGACAGCTTTACCGAGACAAAACACCACGCCATGGCTCTACTGATCGTTCAGGTGATCTGTGTCCATATTAACGCTCTCTTCTGAGTTTTTTTTTTTTTCTTTCTCTACTTTCTCTGCAGTTTTCTAAATGTATATTCAACTGTCTAAATAGTACCAATAACGCCGATTAATCAGCATAGTGCCGTGATCATTTGTTTGTTTTGTTTAAAGGCTGTTTCTTCTTCTTCTCCTCTTCTTTTTTCCCCCCTCTTCTTATTTCAGTCTTTTGTCACTCAGGTCACTTTTTTCACGTCTTTTTTATTTCTGCACTCAGCAATATGTTTACGTCACTTTCAATGCTACAATTTACTACACTAACATACAGCGTAGACGCACACACACCAACATACAGCGCACACACACGCCAACATACAGAGCATACGCACACATACACACACACACACACACCAACATACAGCGCATATACACACACATCTTTAGTGAGCACACAACAGTCCATCAGTTAGGTTAAACATGAGCACACTCAGATTTGTCTCATGGAATGTACACGGAGCTGGTTCGAGGGAAAAAAGACTAAAAATTTTTAATCAGTTAAAAGACTTAAAAGCAGATGTTGTTCTTTTACAGGAGACACACGTGTCCAAAACATCTGTGCTCACTCTCTCATCTCCACTGTTCCCTCACACTTACTCAGCCTGCTACAACTCCAAACAAAGAGGTGTAGCCATACTGATTAACAGGAAGATAAATTTTAACATTAGCAACACTACAATAGACCCTGAAGGTAGATTTATAATACTTAATTTATCTATTCAGAATACAGATTTATGTATTGCTAGCATATATGGACCAAATGTTGATGACCCCTCCTTCTTTCACACCTTCTTCACCTCACTCTCTGATCACTCTGACACTACACTTGTAATAGGAGGAGACTTCAACCTGGTACTTAATGCAGATATTGACAGGCTCAGTACAGCAGTGAGTCAGAGGAACTGTCAGTCTGCAGACATTCTTAAACAGTACATGAAGGATTTTGGTCTTTGCGATGCTTGGCGTTCACATCACCCCACTCTGAGGGATTATAGTTTTTTCTCACCAGTACACAAGTCTCACTCCCGCATAGACTATTTTCTAGTTAGCAGCTCCATGATGATGGACATTACAGACACTCAGATTCATCCTATCACGATCAGTGATCATGCACCGGTGTCTCTCTCTCTGACACAGAAAAGAGTTACACCACCAATCAGGAACTGGAGATTTAATACATCATTACTTAAAGAACAAGACTTCATTAATTATTTCAAAAAGGAGTGGTCAGCATACTTAGAAAATAATGATCTTCCTGAAATATCACCATGTGTTCTTTGGGAAGCAGGAAAGGCAGTAATGCGGGGCAAAATAATATCTTACTGCTCGCATAGGAAAAATAAAGAAAAAACACTTGTGTTAGAATTAGAACAAAAAATTAAATCTTTAGAAACTGCCTATGCTGCTTCACCACAAGAACATATAATTAACAATCTGAGGAAACTGAAACTGGAGTTAAATGAAATAATTGATAAAAGGACACAATTTATGTTACAGAGGCTGCGTCTGGAAAACTTCGAGCATGGAAACAAATCTGGAAAATTCCTGGCCAACCAATTAAAACTAAATAAAGAAAAAACAGCTATTTATTCTATTAAAGATTCAACTGGTAACATTACTCATGACCCACAACAAATAAATAACTCTTTTAAAGACTTTTATGAAGCTTTATATTCACCACAGATTAACCCATCTGATACTGAAAGGGAAGAATTTCTTAACAATATAAATCTACCAAAACTAAATGACGAACAGGCTGCAGCTCTGGATTTACCTCTTTCATTATCTGAACTTAGTGAAGCAGTACAGCACCTCCCAAATAATAAAGCCCCAGGCCCAGATGGTTTTCCAGCCGAGTTTTATAAAGAATTTTGGTCAGAGCTAGCTCCCATTTTTTTCAGAATGGTGACTCAGATTCAGAATGATCACATCTTATCTCCAACCTTAAACTCTGCTAACATTAGCCTGCTTCTTAAACCAGGCAAAGACCCCACACTCCCATCCAGCTACCGCCCAATCTCTCTCATTAATGTAGACCTTAAAATAATTTGCAAAGCCCTTGCCAAAAGATTAGAAAGTATTACTGCATTTATTGTACATCCAGATCAAACAGGCTTTATCAAGGGTCGGCACTCAGCCAATAATACACGTCGACTGATAAATATAATAGACTATTGTTCTATTAACAAATTAGAGATGACAGTCGTGTCTTTAGATGCAGAAAAGGCATTTGATCGGGTAAATTGGAAATTCTTACTAGCAGTTCTACAAAAATTTGGATTCGGTTCATCCTTTATAAACTGGATCAGAACATTACACAGCTCTCCGAATGCACGTGTTAGGACAAATGATCTCATTTCCCAAAGCTTCAGTCTGCAGAGGGGCACCAGGCAGGGCTGCCCACTCTCTCCCTCTCTTTTTGTAATTTTCATTGAGCCACTAGCAGCAGCAATCCGTCAAAATGCAAATATTGAAGGGATTCAAACTGAAAATATGAACCATAAAATTAGCCTTTATGCTGATGATGTATTACTTTTCCTTGGGAATTCACAAGCTTCTCTCTTGAAGACTATCACACTAATAGATAAGTTCTCATCTATATCCGATTACTCTATCAATTGGAGTAAATCAGCAGTTTTGCCTCTGAATTGTAATTTCCATAGAACCTCTAGGGCCCCACTAAAGTCAGGAAATATTAGATATTTAGGCATAAATTTTTCCGCCAGGCTCTCAGACTTGGTAAGATTAAATCATACCCCTTATTAAAAACAATAGAGGATGATCTCACACGTTGGAATAGTTTACCTATATCACTCATGGGGAGAGTTGCTGCCATTAAAATGATGTTTTTACAAAA